>JAPYZI010001154.1:0-35993 GCA_030523105.1 Ophioninae sp. A BG-2022a | reverse complement strand
CCCAAGATTGGTAGACGACTTGCGAGCGGTGTTCAATCAAATGATGGGTTAAGAAATGGCAATTACCATAGGTGCAGGCTTGGGGCCAACGTTGGCCACGAACAATCGGTTAACTGATACCGCGCCAGATATTGGCCGTATTGTAAAAATTGGCAATCTTTTCATGGGTCTTTACGAATACTGAACCAGTACTTAATCCAGGACTCGATAGCCAAGGTTGGCATGGTACTGTTTCCGATGTTGGAGAAATACGGTCCGCTGAGAGTGAACCAAGCCAAGTTAGCAAGACTGCCACTACACTTATATAACTATTTACAAATGCTATGCCCGTACTAACGCCAAAACTGTGTAGCCACGGCCGACAGGATATTGTTGTAAGTGTTGGGGCTGGTCTTTTAGGCGATACTCGACTAACCTTGGTTACTAAGGCTAGCACTGTACTAATAAAATTGTTTACCAATACTAGGGCAGCACTTCACCCAAGACTGGGTAGCGGAATCTGGCCCGGTACTGATAGGTTCAGTTGCCAGTGCTGGGGGAGTACTGCAAGGTGAGACTTAATTGGTACCCAGGACTGGGGCCGTACTGATAAAATAGTTAACCATTACTGGGCCAATACTGAACCGAAGTCTCGGTAACCAAGATTGGCACGGTATTGATCTGATCGGTTTGCAATTCTGTTTCAGTACCGCCGACTGAGAGTCTATCGCCAGCACTTGGACAACTCTGGGCCGTATTGGTAACTATGGCGCAATACCGATATTCGCACATGGGTTCGTTCCTTTCCAACGATGCAAACTTAAACATCATAGGTTTCTAAACCACTCGGATTTCCCAACATTTTACATTCCGGATGATTAAAGCTAGTTCGAGAAGATGCTGAAAGTTGCTACCTGAAAAATAACACCAGGAAAAAGTCTTCGTTAAACCGACGTTAGGAAGAGCTTGAGTCTAGCGCTTGAGGCGGGAAGACCTTTTATAAGGTCGAAAATGATGGGTTTCTTATGATTTTTATTTTTATAGAAAGAATACACGTAGACATTTGGATCTGCAGATGCGTTTTCTTTCATATTTTGATTGTTCAAAAGAAGTATATACATTCATGTTTAGACGATTTTTAAAAAATTGCTGCACTGCTGGAGTGATTTCTCACGCTGTAAATATTCGAAAAAAAAAAAAATTAAAATGATTCTTAAAGATAAGACCGATATGTTGTCCGTGAACCAAGATTTTTGAAATATACGCAAAATTCAGGAAACGGCAGCTTACTGAAGTCAATTTCGTAAATTTTCATGAAATTGTTGCTATATTTAAGAGCAAAAGCGGATTTTTTTAAACTCAGAATAATATTCAGGTTTAGCGACAAAATGCGGATACAACGAACATATGTGACAAATTGAATCGGTGGAATAGTTTCTGAGTAATCATTCTAGCAGTTGGCAAAAACATAGTTTTGAGAAAAACGTCCCCAAAGTCGTATAGATCTGTTTACTCGACACGAACGCTCTTAGTGTCTTCTTGCGAAAACTTCAACAATTCTTGAAATTTGGCTGTAAGAATTGAACACAATATTCTCAAGAAGATGAATTTTCAATTTATGAAAAAAGAATCATTTTTTTTGTAAATGCTCTTCTCCCGTTAATGGGTTGTAAGACGCAGCATTGGTCGTTACGAGTTTGAATCTGACTGCGTATTGCGTCATCAAACAAGACGCCAGTGAGCTGCTAAAATTCTATTAACTTTGACAACAATGAAATGCTAATATTATACAGCTTGGAAATTGTTTCTGTTTTTCTCGGACGTTAACTTCCACCTTGAAAACTATACAAGACTTACTCAACTGCACTCATTGAAGTCTGAGGTTTAATTGCCAGCGATATGTATTTCTGTTATAAAATGTTTAAACGTGAATTCTTTTTCTTTTATCTAGAATTATAATGCCTCGGGTACCCGATGCGTTGAACTTGATCTAATCAGCAATCAAAAATGCTAGATCTTGGAAGTAGAATTTAAAAAACGCGTAATATCAATTAGTTTTACTTTGATTTAATTAGATTGGAAAACTCAAGAAGAAAGGACCTGCGATGCTAAAAATCCCTTGCGTAATGTACTTGCCCCAATATTACCATAGGATAAAACGACTTGTGATAATATTTGCATTCTGCACGTGTGCGAAAGCAAGGTAGGAGGATTGTATAGCGGTAGTCATGCGATATTAACTTTGAATAGTTTGGATGGGAAGATGCTTCGCGAATCTTCCGAGGAAACTCGTTTGCATGCGAAAGGCAATCGTGCGCGCGAACTGTTTTCATAATTTGAATAAAACCAAGATTAACATGCGAAGGGGATGAAATACATCGAGCTGAGGGTCAAGTCCGTTGGGCGATCAACAGGGAGAAAGATACCTGCCTAGTATGGAACACTTCGAGTTGACCAAGCTTTCATCGTCTCTAATGATCTTTCATATCTCTAATTGTTTTACTTTTATCTGGCGGAAGTCAGAATCTCTCGCATCCTTGAACTTGTACTATATTTTGTAGGAAAAGACATTTGAAGTATTACCAACAGTGAAAATTCTGCTTTTGTTCTGAAAAATCGTGTCCTTTTTTTTTAAATGAAATTTTTCACTTGTTGCTTATAATTTTATGTTTATAAATATTGAATTATGCAATGAAAAATTCTACAATAATTCATGTAAGGTACTGGACTAATGTCAGGCCCGCCTTATTTGTTTTAAGTGCAAAAAAAGCTATGAATGTTGAATAAATGAATGTTGATTATAATGTTTACTTCATCATTTATTCAATAATCAACGTATTAATAATAATTTTGGTTCAGAAAACAGTGTTCACTATTAACTACAAGCTTTTTTCAAAACAGCGACTTCTGGGCCTTCTTCACACGACTGTTTCTTAATAAGGCCATACCCGTTGTAACTTCGTACAAAAAAAAATATATATCATCTTGAATTTCAAACTTAAATTTTGCTAACAACATATATAGTGCTAATAAATCGATACATACAATTATAATAAAGATTCACTAAGTGACATTAAAAATACTGTTTGTACATCGAAATTTAATAAACGCGATCGTGCGGTCGTGGAAAGGCAGAGCGTGTGATCGCACTCTCTGCCTTCTATCGACTGCAAACTGTTTGGGTTCGCCACAGTGCAGCGGTGGCTATGGCAACTTTAGCCATATAAAGTTGCAGACTCGGCGATGAGAGCTCAATCCGTTTGACTTTGTAGTTTTCGATATTTAAAACGTGGGCTTTATTGGGCACTGGACATTACATGGGTCAGGTAGCTCATTATTATTCTATAAAGAATCATAATTCCTCAAATGTTCAAGAATTTTGGCAATTGTTTAATATCTATCCAGTAACATATTAAGGAGTAGTTAAATTATGCAATTTTGTTCTGCCGTATACTGGAAAAGATGAAGATTTTACAGGCTATTTGGTGATAGTGTGTTCGCCTGTAATTCTATAATAATACAACTGATTGTATTGCTTTATTTAGAATATCTTTCATTTCTCCAACCCTCTCTTCAATTGAGACAACTTCAATGACAGATGTTGATGGAATTCATAACGTAGAATCTTCGACCAGCAACTTCATGACGAGTTGTAGCAGTTGACATTTTTCATTGTCCATGAAATAAATGAATAAACGTTTTGTTTTTTAAGTACTTGAATGTTCTGAAATATAAGTTCAGTAAGAGTGAAACGAGTTAACAAAGCAAGGTAATACACGAGAAAAAGCGGCTTTTTAATTTAAAAAAACTCTCTTATTCATTCAGATACACACATATCCAGTGAGCACAGAAGGACAGAGGGAGGGGGGAAGATAAAGAGGAAGTGACCTACGGGTACAAAAGTGAAATATTTTTAATGTTTAAAATCTGCTTCGTAAATGTATTTTCAGCCCCAGCGTAAAATCTCTGTATGCGAAGGTGAAGTATAATTTCTTCTTTTTACTAATCTTTTTTTATATCCCGTTTTGCATCGCGTATACCCAGGCACTGTTATAACTTCATTACTCTACGCTATTCCGCGTTGCAGACCACTATGAGCTAGGTTTGGATTCCACGTTCCAAAATATGAAATTTAATTGGGAAAGCCTATTTTTCTTTTTCGTTCATTTTGTTCTTTCGCTACGGTTGAAATTAGATTCTTATGCAGAACAGACGCAGAGGATATTCAGTTTTTGACAACTGTGGAGCAGAGCACACACGTTGAATCGTCAAACATAATAATTTGCCTTCGATGAACATTTAAAGTGAAAAATTAATACTTGTAAGTATTAATTAATTAATTAACTATTTGTAAGACTAACTACTTACAACACGATCTAGACTGAGAAATCCACGATCCCCCCATTTTTGACTTTTATTCGACGGTGCATCCAGTAATGCGATAAATATTGATCAGAAGATTCCAGAGAAGTCTGCATTCGGTACAATGAATAAATCCGAAACTTTAAGATATAAACAAAAAATGGAAGACGTCAAGAATGTCAACGAACCTTATCGCGTTGAAAATTTCGTGAAATCCCGTGCCTTGGTGACTCGAGACGTCGCAAGTCGGTAATGGATGCATCAGGGGTAGTCGATGACACAAAACGCTGTCGCTGTTTCTTTTGCTGCTTCCGTTGCTGTCACGATCGCGATCGTTCGTCGGCAGAGCGTTTCCACTTCCAGGGCTGGGACCGAGACCGAGGCCGAGCGGCAATCTCGGGAGTGTCGCCGGTCTCGTCATACTACCATAAGCTGTGAGAGCACCGCGTGGAAGTGAAGAGTAACAACGATTCAGTGGCAAAGTACCGAGGGTACTCGATGCGCATCCGCTGCTTCCGGATCCGGAGCCTGAACCTGCGTAGATTCGTCGATCATCAAAAGACGTATGGGAATGAGATTGCTAGGGTGCTGGGGGAATCGGTATAATGAAAATCATGACTTGTTGAATTGCATAATTGGAATAATTGGAATCGTCTGTATCAGTGTATTTTCACAGGTACTTTCCCAGATTCCCTGGGCCCTCCTGTAAATGCGATGTACTATGAAAGGGTGATAAACTATTTGAGGGACGCATCAAGGAACGTTGGGACGGCGAATATAAAACATGAAAAAATAATACATGGATAGATATCAATATACACATACAGGATGTCTCACATGCAATAGGAGTCTCTAAAATAGAGAGATGAGGATAAAATTCTAATAAAATTTGTAAGAACATGTGTGGATTTTAGATCAACTCTGAATGATTACGTCAACGAATCGGGTGCGCCTCTTTACATCGAGTTTCAAACTTAACATTAATTCAGAGGTCGATTTCAGATCCATATTTGCACATATCAATCGTATCAGAATTTCACCCCAACCTCCCATTTCAGGAACCATCATTAGCAGGAGATATCCGTGCAGAAATGTGACTGGGCATTTCCAACTTTACTAGGGTTACTATAGTATGGTTCAGGACTGACTTTCCTGGTCCGATTTACCTAACAGGGGTCTTTCACGGGGCAGATTAGGAATATCTCAACATTTTTTCTTCGGAAGAATAAGAAGAAAGTCATGGACAAGTCGCTGCTAGACGAACGACCAGATGTGATGAAATTATGAGAATTTTAGTCGTGTATTTGTAAATATTGAGTCGTGCCCCTGAGACATTTTTTCAGATATATAATTTAACGAATTATTCATAATTACTCGTTATCTTAATTAATGTATTTAAAATAGAGAATAATGAACAACGTTAATTGAACAAAAAAAAATATCGACGTAGCGTCAGATGTACAAAAAAGTTCAACCGGAAGTATCAATATTGTGTATCCCAAAGATCCTTATTCCAAAAGCCACCATTTACGTTCGATAAAGAAATTGAAGATTCGATTTGGATTTAAGTATAAATGTTCGCTCGTCCATGCAGGAGTAGGTGTTTCTGTTAATTATTAACGACTGCGCAGTCGAGCAATGATCTTCACCAAGCTGACACTCGTTTCGTTAACCGATAGAATGTTTTTGACAAATTCTTCCATCTCTTCGTTCCCCATTAAGCTTCTCGACGAGAGTGCGCATCTATATGGGGTGAATGACGAGGGCTGGAAATAATTTGCGACCAGAGAGGCTGAACAAGGGAGAGAGGAAGCGAGGACGGTTTGAGAAGAACGTACGTTGGGATGAGTACAGTCTGATGTACTCGATGTTCGCACTGCCGGAACCGGAAGATAATAACTTTGAAGCGCGATGGCGTACGATGGAATATAAGAGCACAGTGATGAGAACACGAGAGGATAAGTTCTCGGCAGGGTGTTCAAGTCAAGCGAAGTATTACGTGGGGAAAGACTCGCGCGGCAGCCCGACCGCCCGAGTTTGATGATCTTTGACTATCACTTCGACACTTTCTCTTGTTCTCTTCATTATACTCGAGATAGATCTACGAAAATAGACAAAACCCCGAACTTGGCGCTAAAATGCTCCGCAGTTTTGTTCTTTTTGGTGTGCTTAGGTTATCCATTTCTTTCAGATATATAATTTAACGAATTTTTCATAATTACTCATTATCTAAATCAATGTATTTAGAACAGAGAATAATTAACAACTTTAAGTGAAAAAAAATATATCGACGTAGCTGTCAGATGAACAAAGAAGTTCAACCGGAAGTATCAACATCATATATCACAACGATCCTCATTCCAAAAGCCACCATTTACGATCGATATTGAAATTGAAGACTCGATTTGGGTTTAAATATAAATGTTCGCTCGTCCATGCAGTAAGTGACCGAGCGTTCTTTCGCATTCCCTCTAGCTTTGTGTTAAGTTAGATCATCCCTGAAGGTTGACAGAAGGAAAGAATTTCGTGTTAGTATATTGTTTAAAGTCACTGATGGCAAATTATGCTATCAATATACTGATGATGAGTACGAATGTACTATATACGATTATGTATATCGCGAAAATGTTTCAAGTATATTGTAAATAATCATAATTATCATTACGTATATGTTTATTTGAAAAACTAATCAGAAAATTAACATTTGATGTTTAAAAATCGTATAATCGAAATCTGCGAGCTAGGTTTCCGATTTCATCGTCTCTAGTTGTTACACAAGGTACGCTCTTTCTTATTCTTGTTTTGTAACACCGCTGAAACGCCCTTAACACCGATAGTCCTTTGTTTCATCCCGAGTGATCGCTCTCGGTCGGTATCGTTCTAGGCAAGATTTCACCTCGATATTAATGGTAAATCCAGAATAAGCGGGCCGAGACTTTCTTCCCTGAACTTACTATTGTTACGATCTTTCATGTAAAGTCACTCTGTTCTCTCAATAGGTTTCTTCGTACTCAAACTATAAACGTTTTTCTGGTACTTTCTATTGGTAAATTTTAATGCTTCAAGTGCCAGCATTCTTTTCACCCCCTTAGTAAACCTAAACAATTCTGCAAAAATTCATGCTATTATTCTAACATTCACTTTAAGGCACCGACAGTAACATTTCTATACATTTTTCCTTTCGGATATTTTTTGTGACGTAAACGGTATTCTCCAATTATATTGAGATAGTTTCGCTGTATTTTTATACGTGATCGTGTTCAATGCATACGTTTCTAACTGCTCAACTATTGATTGAAAAATTCAAAAATAATTTAAATTTTGTTATCAAAAACTACAAATCCGCAAATCTTCACGAATTTTTGCGATTTATTTAATATGCGTCTAGTAATACCTTCATCCATATATATGTTGGTGGTTACTTATTGCAGAGATTATTATCATCGGGATGAACCGTGAGCACGTCCACGGGAGATCGATCGGTATTGAGGAATGGGAAATTGCCACGGTAGTCGGGGCATCGAAACGACTGCTATAAACCTAGATGAATTTATTATGGCCGCGATTGCTTGTCTTCTATAGAAAACGGCTGCGAACTGCCAGTAATATAAGAAGACGGTAATGTTCCGAAAGGAGTAATACCATCCGAATGGAAGTTGCTTGTGGTATTGAGGCACGTAAGACCTACTGCCCGAAGAGATTGGTGCGTTCGACGTGAAAACTTCGCGAATGCCCGGACCACGCAGATATATTGCATATATACGAAGGTTAGAGGAAAAGGATGGCCGACACATGGCTGATGTTGAATATATGGATCCAATTCCCTCATTCGAAATGTGGTGCGAGTTTTTATTGCCATATCCCACCATAGAGCGTACCATAGGAGAACCCCGCGCGTGACGCAAAAATTATATTTTCAATAAAACTCGAAGGGATCGTCGAATTCGCCGAAGAAAAACAAAATGTCTCTGCGGAAACGACAGCCCGGGGCTAAGAGTCCAATCGGATTAAGATTTGAAGATTGGCAATCAGCGAACGATATTGCATCCAATGATAATCTTCTGAGGTGAATTGGTGGAGAAAGCTAAAGTTGGTCGTACTCATAGTTTTACATGCGGGTCTGAAAACGAATAAAGTGGAGAACTGAGCGCTGGTTCCCTAGTTTTCACAGCTTCAGTTTTCCACCGCGGAGTGCCCATTGGAAAGGCGATTTCATGTACGAAGAGAATTGCCGTGTGCTTCTTGGACTTAGTGCAAGCGCTTTCATTGGCGCTTACCCCAATTCGCGGTATTATTGGATGGACGAGCGGGCAAAAAGGAAGCCCAAAATGAGAGAACCGGGAATTTACAAATTTAGTTCATGTCATACATAGTTAGCCTCACGAATAGATAATTTAATAATAAAGCAACATTTAAACATGTTTCATTTCGAAACAATTGCTTAGTTCTTACATCTAATTGATAAGTTCGGATTATCTGATTGTTATCGATAATTTTTGAAAAACTCAATATATACCAAGTTTTTTAATGATTGCTGGTTAATTCATCATTAAAACTAATCTTTCAATATTTTATAAATTCACTGCTAAACGCAGCGATGCAGTCTATTTATTTAATGCGTAGTCTAATCAAATTTCGCGCAATTTAGTTCCATTCGTTTTGCAAACATTAACGTTTGCAGAAACTGTAAATTCATGTGTTTAACAGTATTTGATTATTTGATGAAAAATTCTGAAATAATTCAAGTACTGTTATACTGTCAAGACCTATCATTCCTTAAATTTCAAAAAATTTTAACAATTTTTTAATATCTGTTTAATGCTGTTTTAATTTTCTCATTACTTTTTCGTAATAAATATGCAGCAATTAGAAAGTACATTGCAAACCCATGTCCTGACATCTTGAAATATATGATGAAATACATATACACAATTAATTGAATGAAATTACTGAATTACTGAAATGGGTTCGTTTCTTTAAAAACCTTGTTGAATTGGATGTGGTAAGATCCAATTCAATGAAAAATCTCACGATGATCATGCGTATTTTAGGGCATGTTTCTTCAGTTTTTATTTGAGAAGGATCAAACGGATGAGCAAATTCCGCTTGCTGAAAAAAAGCTTGAAGTTTTTAACGTATAACGCTTTTAAGTAGGCTGGAATCGCCATCTGCTTACTTTATCATTTTTTAAGTCTGCTTTTTGCCTTCTTTCTTCCTCTTTCTTCCTCTCTACATGAAAGAACTTATCCTCCATGCGACCTCAAAAGGATAATGGGGGAAGGAACAGGGCGGATGTGGAAAGAGTTCTTTTCGCCAATAGTGCAGTGCACTCTTGTCGAGTAAGTCCCAAGGAGTTTCACGACGTGCTATATTAGCTCTGAACTGCTTCGACGTTGTTATTTTCCTTTTGGCCTGGAGCTTTATCGCCCTTTCGTACTTTCCTCTCGGCAAAGGTCTTTCAGAGTCATAGATGAAGCTTAAGAAAAGGAAGCTCGAGAGAGGCGGCTTTTCTTCAAAGGATTTCAATTGTCAAGCGACTGAATAGCAGATGCGATTCCGAAAAGACAAACGACAATCAGTTCCTTCATTCATTATGTGGGACGATATCAGGAACATCGTTCGTTACCGGAAGACTCGACAACCGATAGACGGAAGCGGAAATATATCGAAAAAAAATTCGATTTGTAATTATCAAAAAGTTACCCTTGCAAAGATAGATTGTCCTTCATGTGGGTATCATTTTTGCATGAGACTTATAGAAATGGGGAATGTTCTTGAAGATTGGATTTCGAGTCGTTCGAGTTGATAAATGACAGTAAATGTAGCGCTGACCTACCTTTTAGAAAGGTTAATCACAATTTCTAGTTATACTGTTCCAAACCCAACAGCTGAGTTTACTTGTTATGCAACAAGTAAACTCAGCTGAACATTGAAAGAAGAAACTGTTTTCCAATTCTTTTCGATTTTTCGATGGATTATCGAAAAGCTTGAAAAGTATCAATTTGGCAGCAATTGATAGTTTTGTACTTCAGGTTGAGACGAGAATAACGTTACTCCCATGAAAGAGAGAATAGTCTGTTTGTCGTAATCGATATCAAGCTCAGTCATCCACTGAAGCTTCGTCGACTGAGAGACAAAATTGCGACGGGGATTCGAGTCCACGAATTGTGAGGGAATTGTACGATACCGAGGATTTCTTGCGGCCTGTACTTTGGATAAGGATGAAGTTTCTTGTAGTTCAAGAAACGCATCGACAATGGGACAATGTGTGAATTCCTTATAGAATAGGAACGATCTAGGTGTGTGCACGGATTGTCTAAAGCTGCAGAAGCTAGTTCGCTATGAGACCCCAGGTGTCCATAATCGCCACACGGAGACTTTCCGGAAGAAATGTATCAACAAGAAGAACCATAACGGAACAACAATGGAAGCGCTACCGTTGAGCGTTATTGCCTTTCCAGCCTCTATAACTTTAATCAACAATGCGGCATTCCTTTCGTCCCTAGGACGCAGGGATATATCTCACATACTTTCAACTTTGGGGTCACTTACTACAAGTGATACTGGAGGATATATCGAATCGGGTTACTTATTTTTGCCTCGCGTATCCCAATGGAATCTTTCTTCGGGTCCCAACGTTACAAAAGATGCGGAATAATATGGGGAACACTGAGGGCAGTGTATTAATGCTCTATTCGCGAATGAGAATTTCCCCAAGCCCCCCAAGCTTTTACTTGTTCTTTGTAAACTCTGCACGAAAGTCTCTCGGCGCGTGTTGTACTTTTTTAGAAGTACTCAAGATCCCAGAGTTTTTTCTGTTCATACCCCCACTAGATTTTTCGCAGTTTCCTATTTCGTTCGTTTGCTTCTCTAGCCGGTTGGTGACTCTCCTCGCCAGTTCCGGAAATGAAAAAAGTAGCGGTCATTGTTGGCTCGCTCGACGATCCGAAAGTGACTGAGTGAGTAACCGACTGACTGCGAAAGATAGGAAATCGGAGAGGCGGCATATACAGAGATAGGGATTGCAAAGAGAACTATAGACGAAATATATAACTTCTCTCTCTCTCTCTCTCTCTCCCTTCCCTCTTTTTTCATTCCTTCCTTCCTGGATGCGATCTTGATCGTCTTCGCCTTTTTATCATCCTCAATCTGTTTCACTTTGTCCCGCCGAGTGAGCCTTCGTGAAAAGCCAACTGAAGCGATATACGCGAAGGAATCGGAAACCACTCGGGAGCGTCAGCATAGTGGGCGGACTTTCTGAAAGACGGCAACGGTCGATGGAGAGGTGCAGTGATTAATCTGAGACAAAGCTTGAATGGGATGGATCTAGCCCGCACAGTGCTTTCAAAGTCTTTCAATCGATCCCTCAAAGCTGAACCATCGTATATCTTCGATCGACCGTTTCTTCACATTGTTTTCGATAGAATGAATTGTTTGTATTGTGAAAACGGTATTTTTATTTGAAAGTCATTTTTATGAGTGCTCACATATTTCCCTCATTATTGCGTGGACTATTTTAACATTTGAGACGAACCGCAGACAGAGAGGTCGTTCGTTCTGAGCCTGTCGTCTATAAATTAAAAACGGCGTATTCCAGTGTAAAAAAAGGATATCGCTTATCGCTGGATAGTATTTTAATAAACAATTTAAAAACCAAAAGAGTGAAGTCACCTATACGAAAATCTCAGTGTTCTGCTTGCATATAGACTTCAGATTTCAGTCTTTCTAGAAAATCCGTCTTGAAGGGCTAAAATCGGGAGAGCAGTTTTGTAAGGCAGTACCGACATTTTGTAAGTACGAAACAATTAAAATTGCTACTCAATCTATTAGCAACTAACTCAGAGTGACGTGATTCAGTTGAACATTATCTCTTAACGGCATGACGAACATTACCACTTGATACACGAGTGCCAAGTGGTAATGTTTGAAACGTTGTCAACCGCGATTTGTCAAGTATGAAATGGTTTCGTCCAAAATGGCGAACGGGGGGCCCTCGGTGTCATCGTATTTAATGCCCACAACAAATTTCATACCGATTGGTTCAGCCGTTTAAGAGAATAGTGGTTTCAAAATTTAGATGTGGACGGAGCGGCGTTCTTCATGCCCTTAATGGTTTGGAAGGAGTATGAATAAAAATGTTGAGTGAGCGAAGTCAAGGGCAAAGGCTAGTCCTCAATATTTTCAAGCTACAATACAAGCTACAGGCTGATTCTGAAAGATTCTAAAGTTTTGGTGAGGCATCATCCACCTTCCTGCACCTGGATCATCTTTCATTTATGCCTTAAACAGTACAGGTACGCAGAGAGACGAACAAGTCACGAAATTCGAGCTTCCGGAGGTTCCTTCGAAATTAGCTGCCAGAATCTCTCGCGTCACGCGAGACGCTCGATGAAGAGACGAGCAATCGAAAACCCGATAATCGGAGACGAGAAAAGTAGCTAAACGAGAGAGAAATGATCGAAGGAAGAACCGTGTGAAACACGATACAGTGTGCGATGTATCAAGTAGAAAAGGTTTACCCATACTGATTCCAGAGCTGGAAGGATCCTCGTTTTTGGCCCCCCAACTTCCGGCAAGATTCAGAGCCAGTAGAGGTCGTTCCTTGAGTAGTTCAGCCACCGCGGCGAGGCCCTCGCAACCGCAGCTCAAATGGGGCAAATGTAGGGCCTGGACTTGGACGCAATCCCGAAGAGCAGTGCATACGCGTGAAACTTGGTCGCCCGAGAGATTCATGTCGAGAACGATACGAGCCAGATGATTCGATGCGTGTATAAGTCCGCGGCATAGAGCGTTCACCACGCATTCCAATCTGAAAATTAAAGAAGGGAAAAGCATGATTTTTACGTATCCAAATATTGAATTAGAAAGAATATCGAATATCGAGGAATATCGGATTAGGAAGAATACACATATGATATGGCTACATACGAGGGTTGCTTTAAAAGTTCTGGGTATGGACGAGAAAATACGTAAAGCACAGAAACATATTTTTACTTTTCTACATACTCTACTCTAATCTTAATATACTGGTTCCATTGATGCTTTAGTACTGTGATGTATTTTCTATAGGAAAATTCCCCCAAGTCTTAAAAAAAACTGCTCCACCTCATCTGTTACCTCCTCACATCAAGAGCTTTTCATTTTTTAACCGCGGAAGGTAAAAGTGCGGACTTCCCTAAAGTGTTAGGTATTCATAACTTCCGTAATTTAATTGCGTACAGCAGATCGATAACTTCGAACATTTGTTAAAAAATCATTGGGTAACCCAACGTATCGAATGTGATGTACGCTTGATTGAAACATGAGTTTGTCGACCCCGGGATTTCTGTATTTTCGTGTATTAATTTCATGTGCAACTGTTACATCGTGAAGACTGTGTAATCGCAGATATTCCCTGTCTCAGTGAACAATGGTGCCCATCATTGCCTTGGGCAACTTTCGACGATAGTCTACCAAACTTTGACGTTTCCATACATCCACAAACGCCACATGTATACTTATCGTGAAAGATGTTCTTGAAGACATTCCACTTCAAGGACTACCCTCAAAGAAACCGACTCTTTCAATGCTCATCATTACACTCTAACAAATACTTACACATATAACAATAATAGTAATAATAATAATAATATTAGTAATAAATCTGTGCAGAAGTACTACAAGATTTTGTAGCAAACTCTGCGCATTGGTCGAAATGCTACCCTAAAGCTTCTACTCCTCGACCCTCCGTGCAGTTTCCACTTTCCAGGCGATTGTACATTTTCGGTTTTTATATTTCCGCTGGTATGCATACAACATTGGACTACGAAAGTTATAGTTAGGTAAGTCGCCTAGTGTGTACATATACACCAATGGCGCGTATTATGTTCAGGCGTCATGTATACATTATGCGCTATTATTTCGGACGAGAGACTGGCAAGAGCTGTGCGCCAGGTGGTGTGTACGATATGCGAGATGGTGTTGGCAAACCGTGCGTAAACCAGCTGCGCCCGCCAGCGATACACAATTCGGTTTGATTCCGCTGGTAGCATATTTTTTTCTTTTCAATAATCCAAGATTTTCCGATGTTTCGTTTCGTTATTCAGTGCTCGTGGGATATGAGGATAATGCTTTTGAAATTTGTCGAGCCACGAAATTTCATAACGGAGTACAAACACTACATTTTTTACGAGCGCGTGTGTGATTCAAGTGAACTTATGACCTATACGGTTTTCATTCGATCGGCTGCGAGCTAATTTTCACGGCTGAGCAAGACCAGCTCGTGAGCAGTATTCTCGAAAAATGGGAACTAAATTGAACCGGAATTTCCCTGCGGAGATATTCTCGTTGCAGTGCGGATTCTATTGCACATGCTCTGTGAAAAATTAAATTCGATTGTAGAGGCAAATAGAAGTGATTTTGATTTTCCAGGCTTTTCCGGAGCTTTACATTATTACCATAGATCGGAATGGGTAGCGTGTAGACAGTCAGCGATATGCCGAACCCAAGAAGACGTGACGTTTCGCATACCGAGCCACTTCGCCAGCCCATTGGATGTTATTAAATGGTTAGCCGGCCAATCAAAAGTATCCAATTGATCAGCTGTTCAATTAAAAACATCCAATCGATCAGCTGATCACTTATAAACGATGCGAGTATACACGAAACAACTGATTCACGCAAGCTTCAATATCGGAACTCTCAGTCCTGAAGATGCGGACTATAATATTTGCGTCGCCATAACGCTTATTCTCTACACGGCATCCATCCGGAAGCCACCATTTTGGGTGACGATAAAAGTGATGTTTCGTCAATTTTGGTTTCTTCGATGCTTAATGGTGATGACACTTGTGATGATACGGGAGAACAAGAGTGTTCGTTGCCTTGATACGGAGGCTTTTGCACAGGCTAATGGTTGCAATTGCACGCACACAAACACTGAGGAAAAACGCACGAAAGAACAGACAAAGAGAGGGAGACCGTCTTTATTGTTACCACGGCCCCCATATCCCCTAGATTCAAATAATTCGTTGTCTATGCTATTCAGAATTATATTATACAGGATCATTCGTACTCAAACCTGTGGCCATATGTCGATCGCTGCTTCGACGTATGGTCATAGGATTGAAAAGCTTTTAAGAAAACTTGTGAACCTCTCGATTGACCTTCTCTTTTGAGTGGTTATGGAAAATGGATAACCTAGAAGATGGCTATCAAGAATGTTATCAGGTTCTTCATGCAAGTCAAAGATGCCGACGACGTGAATAATTCTCGAGTTCTAAACAGTTCAAGGGCAACCGTGAATACCCGAATTCATAGCTCTTCGATGAGCAGAACGAAGCAACTGGATGAAAGACACGCAGAATAAGCGAATGCACAAAGGCGAAAGAAGTGCAAAAGAATCATGAAGAAAGGTATAGACGAGAATAGACATAAACCAGATTCAATATACCGTCCTATTGATTCTTCCTCTTACGTCCGTTTCCTTTCAAGACCCTCCATAGTTTTTCTCATATCTGCTTGTTCTCTGGATCGCTCGTTATTCTGCTTTCTCGCGAGATTTCGATTGAGATTTTCAATGCACAGTTCACGTTCCAACATTTCGAATACATTTCTAGGCAAAATAGGTACTTTGAAATTCCGCTTCGTCTTGACTCAATACCTATGAGACGAAGATATTTTGAAACATTTATATCTATAAAACGATGGTTGTCAGCACAATTGATTGTTTTCCGAATTAATACCAAAAATTGTGGGTTCCTCATGAATATCGTATCGAGAATCAGCCTTATGCCAATTTTTTGAGAACATTTTTATGAATACGAAAAATATAAAAAATGTGAATGAATATGAATATCATCAAAAAATCAACTTTACGATGATTCTCAATACAGCATCCAAATACTATTTGCTATTTCTTGCAAACAAATGATCGTTTTCAATTTTTTGAAAAAAAAAAGAATCATTGTCAATTATTTGCAAATGAAGATTTATTTTCAATTGTTTTCAATTTTTCGGAAACAAAGAATTCTTTGTAGTTAATTTCAATTTTTACAAATGGAACATTCTCTGCGAAGTATTTGTTTCAAAACGTTTAAAATCTTTACAACGACGCATTCAGAATTTTTCAATTCTATGTTTTCGATTAATTCGTTTTCTATTAATTATATTAATTCTTCAAAGTCGTCATGATAAACAAACTATTTCTCTTTAAAAGGGAAGATTTGTATGGTTGAAGATTAAGCATTTATAAGAAATCTCTTCAGTAAGCACTCGCTTTAAGAGTGCCATAACCATTACTCAAATATATATTTTTTATTCTGACATATATATCGTGTGTATGCATGGAAATATATAAGAACCGTGTTTTCATATTTTACAGGAAAATAGTATTTTGTTTACGTAATACGAAATGACTCTTAAATCTCTACCTATCGTATACGTGACGTTAATTTTCCACGTGGTTGTGAACGAAGCTGAGTGTAAAATCTACTCTCTGTGTACGTGTATGTGACTCCATAACTATATTCTACAAAAGGGCACAACCTAAAAAAGGGCGCCCATAACTTTTGCCGTTGAGAACTGTGGCTTCTGGGCTTTCGTTTGCCAAGTCATACATGCGAATGCATACTATCGGATGTACGCACACACAAATGTCCGATCTCGTACTTTCCTGGCAACTTTAGAGAGTGCTGAGATAGCTAAGCTGTAGCATCGCGGGATGTTAAAACAAAGATTGAGCCGAAGGATAACACTGTGGCAGGGTGAGAAAGAGGAAGGCGGGCAAGCAGATAGATACAGCCTGTCAGACAAAGTCCAAAAAGTTCTATGCAATTCTTTTTCCTTTTCTATTCGGCATTTCCGTTACCCAATGCACCTAAAGCTCAGCTACTGCTCGTAAACGGACTTTTCAACACAGAAATTATAAAGTTTCTATGTAGCATCAGAATTTATTGTAAGCTTAGTTGTACAAGTAAAAATTCGCATGGATGGATCAAGGATCTCTGGCGCATTTATAACGACGTGGAAGTTTTTAACGCCCGAACGAAACGATTTTTTTTTCTTTCATTATTTTTATTATCCAAGGCTTTTCTTGCAAATCATGGTAGGAAATTTCAAATAAAGATATGAAAAAACGTTCAAGCCATTTTGGCCCCGAAAATTCGCTAAAAACGTATTTTAAAAAAATAAAATTTCTGTTCCTTTCGAACGATGCACACGTAATGGAAATTTTTAAAAATATATACGTTGAAGGTATTACTAGATGGATCGTCAGGAAAAACGTTAATAAGATTTACTTCTTTTCTCTCTGCAACCATTAACGGCTGCAGAAGCTTTTTTTCATAAACGACCGTGTTAATTCAACTTTTTGTGACTACTAAGGTATTTACGAAAAAATTCTAAAGCAATTAATGTAGTATTATTTCATCAACAACAATAACTCTTCAAGTTTCCAAGAATTTTGGCGATTTTTAATATCCATCCAGCAATATCCCGAGCACATGAAGCGAACGATTCATTTCGATTCTGTTGGGAAGGTCTTTACATTGAGCTACGTTCGATACGGTCGAAAGATCCAATATATTGCAGGTGAAATCCCGACCCCTTACATTGTCGCGTTTCGAAATGTTGGTCTAGGAAGGTCTTTCTTCAAGATTCGTTATATAATTTTGCGGTGATGATTATTATTGTAGCACCGAAATTGAAACTAGAGTGTACGCGCGCGAGCGCGTGTATGTGTGTATGAGTGTGTGGTAAAGGGCGTACCATTCTCGCGGCAGCTGCACATTATATTCCTTCGATCCTCTTACAACCCTCCCGTCTCCGCACTCCTTACATTCTTTTCACCTCTTTGTCGTATTTCCACATCGGCGAATTCAAGCCGCTATACACACGAGCCACAACTCAGCTCCATTGTTACGTCCCTCACGCCGAGGGTTGAACTCTATAATGCTATATAACACGACCGGGAAGGGAGCCGCGCGGAAAAGGGACCGCGGGGGTTTACATGCGCTCTAGGGTACATCGGGTAACCCGCGGGAATACCAAGGCCCTGCAATTTCGCGACCTGAATCTTTGCAAAATTGCGGTAGATCGCTTTTCGCTATTTCACGTTGGCATATAATTTTTGAAGAGCCCACATACACACACGCGCGCGCGCGCACATATGTATATATAAAAGCGTGTTGTAGGCCAAACGAAACGCGCGCCCACTTTTTTTTAACGCTCGCAGTGTTTGATATGTGACACAGGATTTTTGGGATTTTTTCCAATTTTGAAATTTGGACGTTAACTTTTTGTTTATAAAAAATATTGTGAATTGAAATCGTTCCGGAAAAGTCTGACAAAATTTTCGAGTGCTTGTCAAGCATAGTGCAGTAACATAGAAAGTAGCGGGTCAAATCGGACAGGTGACGGATCAGACCCAGGCCGAATCGACATGGAATGCCCCATATATAACCCGGGTGAAGTCACTTTTATATATTTGTAATTATTAATAATATAATAACTCTAATATGCTCTTACTATCGCAATATAAAATCATATTATAATACGATAATATAATAATAATAAAATTCATATAATCAATTTATGTAATCGATATCTATAAAAGGCACTGTGTGTATTTATGTTCCTTACAGACTACGAAACGACTAGAACGGTTTCGATGAAATTTGCAGTAAATCTTCAGATTGCCCTAGCGGGTGTTCCTGTAAAGTTTGGTAGTGATCGGAGCGATATTTTTTTTTGTTGCTGACAATCTTCATGCTCTAGAGAAAGGAGAGGAAGAAAATGAAATCGATGAACAAAACTAATGCGAATTGCAATGTTTGAATTACCAGAGTTATTGTTCTTAATTTATTGTTTTATTACGTTTATTGTAGTTAAGATTTGAAGATAAAATCAGCATTCTTACATGAAGGCTTTGGTTTGCTAGTAATATAATAAAATAAAGTAATCGTATTATAAATATTACTTTCACGAAAAGTAAAATTTCACGTTTCAAATTTCGAATTTAACAAACTTTACTATTGAAAGGCTGATATTGAAAACAATACATTTTTACGGATACACACACGCACACATATACAGGGTGACCGGAAATTCGGCCTATTCCTTCAAAGGGATTATAGTAGAGGTTATTTGCAACAAAAAAATGTCCCATCAACTGGGGGTCGAAAATTGATGGTTATTGAGATATTGATGTTTTAATGTTTTCTGAAGAATTTCCTGACTTTCTGCCTAAAATAAAAAATTATGAAAAAAATACGCTATTATAAACAACGATTTGATACTTTTCTGTGAGACCAAGAGTTAGCGATGTACGCACAGTTTCATACAATTTTTTTAAGAAATAAAGAGAGATTTAGGAGAAAGATAACAGAAATTCAGTTAAATTAAATATTTAAGGCTTTTTAATTTGCAGATTATGTATTATTTGGATGCAAAATTTGATTTTCAATAATTGCTAACTCTTGGTCTCTCAGAAAATGGGACATTTTTTGTTGCAAATGGCCTCTACTATAACTCCTTTGAGGGAATAGGTAGAATTTCCGATCACCCTGTATATATATATAAATGTACAATATACTCAGCTGAGTCTGGTACTAACGCTATAGTCAATGAGGATACTCCGCTAAAAATATTCACGCGTGGCTAAACCAAACCGCATATATTAACAGCAAGCATAAAACTCGAACTGTTCCGATCGGTGGAATGGAACATCGCGAAAAATTCAACTCCATATTCCGAGGAGTTCGAAATTCAACTGGTGATAATTTGGAATTTTCTTAGTGATTTATATTACTCTGATTTACATGGCTCTGGAATCAGAATAGGTATGGAATGCGTTTGTCTAGTCGCTGCATCTAAAGCTTACGACATCGCACTTGCAGTACGACGTTTAGGAATTTTTCATAGTCGATTCAATCTCATTTCGTACAACGTATAAATTTGTAGGCTATCGTGAATGATAATTCAGCCAACTTGCAATTGAAAATTGAAAAGAAAGAGGAATAGGAGACTCTAAGATGCAGGAATCGCAGATTGAGGGCGAACTTATTATTATAATAATGAAAATTCTACTGCAATTTTAAACAGTTATTTTCTCTAATAGATCTTTTAAAACATCGTACATGATTTTTCGATATTTAATTCATGGATTGACTCGAAATTTGGTACAAACTTCGATCATTGTTCTCTGAAATAGGCAGAGAACAATAATCAATCCTGACTGATAGTTCCTTAACATTTATTTTATTGATAATTTCCGATAATAATGTCGGTTTTTTGAGACCAGAAAAAAAGAGATTTTTTAAATGGTTGGATCTATGATGTTAATAATAACGTAAGTGTTTTACGAAAAGAAAATAAATTAAAATTTCTTAAAATAATTAAATCAAAACAATAAAAATAAATCTCTCAAGCTTTAGACATTATTATCTGTTTTATGAAAAAAAAACCCGTTTTGTTGGTTTCAGCACAACTGAATGACTAAAACCAGACACATCGTTATGCCCTTCGCGTTCATGCATCCTTTACGAGTTTCTTCATAAGTGCTGGAATTCCTCCTAATTGAATTTCTTTCAATCCCTGACCTGATTTTTTCTTCGTAATGGTAAACCTTAACGAGAAATCCCAATTCGAAGTATGTTTTCCAGTGTCCTGGAAACGTGATCGAAAAATCGCCTGCGCTGCAGCAGCTACCATATTTCCATTCCTCGTTCTATTTTGCATAAAATCATCTCGTAAAAAGTTTGATACTAATTCAGAGTAGGAGTTTTTGCACTGTGGTCGACGAAAGAGAAACGCTGAACACGAGAAATGCCGAGAGAGCCAAACAAAAGAAATGAATGTGAGTGAATTGTTTCGCGTCAACGAACTTCATATAACAGGTGCAAGTTATACGTGGAAAAGGGGAGGGGGTGGTGGAAGTGCGAAGTTGTACGCGATAAAGAGTCTCGGTGTAATTCACAGCCCCGTTAATTATATTGCTTGTGACCGACGGATGCGAATCTCGTGTATATGTGTGGGTATGGCCCACAAGAAACCACGGCGGTTCCCCCGAACATACGATATATACCGTCGTGTGGAAACGATCAAAGGGAATGGCGCGCGTCTGCTGGTTTGCAGCTCCAGTTGCCGGTGCGACAAACACATTTGCAATTACACTCAACAATGATAGGGATCCTCGAAATGCGTTCTCTTTTTATTTCATTTGTTCCTTTTCCTTTCTCATTCCCACCAAAAAAACGTACGGAAGATCGTGAACGCGCTCAAAACTCTATTATCATTAAATTTCGCATGAGAAGTTAGGACAAAACGATTATATCCGCGGCTTGTCGCATATGCTGTTGTGTCCTCAACTCTGTGAACTTCCAGCTTCGAGCAGCTCAGCCGCAACGATTCCTTTCAATTCGCTAATTGTCGACGCTCGAATATATTTTTCGTCGTGACGTTTGGAATTCCATGGTCTGAAGCAACACGAACGTTAATGAAAGAACGTTGTTCCCGTTGAAAGCTTCTGGGTATTTTCTTTTTTGTCCCTGGGGGGAAGAGTGTTTTGAGAAGAACTACTAGGCATCAAGGACGATCTCCTGTATTCGCCCGAAATAAGAGGACCTCCCGACGGTACTGGAAGGATTTCGCTAAGATCTTCTCGATCTTCTCTCACGTACGAGGCTTTCCATTGGTAACGTACCCATCAGAAACCTCATGAAAAGCTATGAAGATTTTTAAGATTGACTTTTAAGTTTTGTTGTCAATTGAAATAGCTTATACTCGGGACATTAAAAGCAAACGCGATTGACGCATGATTCAGACTCCGGTTTGAATATCGCTCAGTGGATTGGGCAAACGTGGAAAACGTATTGGGTTGCCCTGATGACTGATGGATCGATGCTATGGAAATATTATATTCATCAGCCATTTGCTATTCACTGATGAGATTAAGAGACGTGTGAATGATGGCATAAAGGACGTCTGAGGCGATATGTGAAAAGTTGTTAATTTCAATATCGAATATTAGCGATGCCGATTTTTTGTCAAATTTTATAACGGACATCGGAAGATTTTTCAGCCACTATGAATTTTGAGATATCACTAGATGGGTATAAAAAAATCGCAAAGTTCTTGATAATTTGAAGAAAGTTAGTACTTGATAGAGGAGAATAATAATATATAAGTTATTTTAGTTGTTATTATACTTATTTATCGATAGGATAATAATTTAATGATGAATGATGCATTTTTAATAGATTATTAAAATATAGTAATAATCCAATCATTATTTTATAATTTTTCATTGAATAGTTTATTTGTAAAATATTATATCCTTAAGATTGAAGATCAGACCATTGACTGGGCTACATTTTGAATGAATAGCGCAGTTGATTTACAAAATAGCGAATGATTTATTTTAGCGATCAATTATTTAAAGTTATTTGAAAAATGAATATATATTGAGTTTGTATGAGTAATTATTGATAATAATCCAATGATCAGAATGTATAAATAACATTTTTTAATAGAGACTTAAATTATTAATTGACTTAAATTATTATTGATAATGGAAAATAACATTTATAAGCCTTAATTTGTAATTAAAGGGTTGAAAATGTACGATGCGATCACGTAAATCGACGATACTCTTAATTTCGACAAACTTTTAACCTGACGTTCCACTTATCAATACTTCAGTGAATTCCACCGGAAACAGCTTCCACTGGGAATCAACGTCAAATGAGTATCCTACTTTTGTAAAAGAAACTCAGATTTGCGGTCGTTTCTTTCACGATCGTGACTTGTATATTTCATTCGCTTGCGCACGGTTAAATTCGCGTAAAATAGTCAAACAACTTTCAACATTACATCGTTAATGTTGGCTGACCCCAAAAATGGGTCTGCTCGTTTGACGCGGAATGCCGGATATGCGTATACACACATATATATTTTTTTAAATATACATATATATTAGGGTCTCAAATACGCGACAATCGAACACCCAATAGTAATAACTTGATCTGGGGTATAACGGCATTCCTCTACCAAATGGTTTCGAGATTTGTCTTCGAACAACATCTCCCACTTTACATTATATCTGAACCCATACTCCTCCAACAGTATCTGTCTTAAGATTCTCGATATCGGTAGCGATATACGCGTGTGTGCGTGAGCTCTTCAAAATAAGATATCGTAATTTTACCCTTTCAAGGAAACTTGAGTGAAATAGTTTGAGATCACCGACGTCTTCTATTCGATAACAAAGTTTTCACGAGTACTGTCATTCTCAATTGTCTGAAATTGTCAATTTTATATTTCGCAGTGAGATTTTTCCGATAACGAACAATGTCAAATGTACACGGAGATATATCTTTCCGCTGCAGTGTTATAAAAATATTGCGGATAAGTTTTATTTTGTTATTTTTACGACATTTTTACGATTTAAGTGCATACATTTTCTCGTATGGTTGACTTTATACGACTGTTCCGCCATTGTACACGTCCGTACGCCAGTGGATGTAATTTCACACGCTCATTTATTTTTATGAAGCAACGAGCTATTGATCGCGCCATCGTATGCGTTCGAATGTTAGTTACTCAACTGATAATTCATTTTCAGGTTATATCTTATTGATTCGTACTTTAGGAAGGCGGGGGAGCTAGGAGAAGATGAACATTTCAAAGCATCGTTCGCGGCCTCAGACTATTCAAATTGAAGGGAAAGGGTCAGCGCATGGTGCAGGAATCGCATATTGAAGGTAAACTTTTGATTACAATAATAGAACCGCTGGTAAAACTTTGAATGTTTTTTTCTTGGATTTTTTTGAAAACGGTGTATACGATATCTAACAGCAGTTTCGACGCGAAATTCGATAATTATTTCGTGTATTAGTCTCAATATATTCTTGACCGGAGTTTTCCTCCTAACTTTTTTTTATTAATTATTTAAAAAAATACTATAATGCATTTAAAACGGAACAAAAGTCATTTGTTTTTATTGATTGAAACACAATAACGAAAATGCTCGGTTAATTTCTAGACCTTGTCATCAGTTTCAAGGAAAAACTTTTTTGTTTCATGTTAACGGGATAATCAAAATCAAGTTCATCTTTGAGCTGTCGCGTTCAACGTTCCTTCGCGACATTGTCTATGAACGCTTGAATTGTTATTATTTTTTAATGAAATCTGGGTCGTTGTTAATGTACATACGTACAAATTTGCTAATTTCGAAATAATCAAATCCAATTTTTTAATAAGAAAGACTATTTTTCTAATAAGTATTGTAATTACTTTTTAATGACATTAAGATATTTTTCCTGATAATTTACTTTTAAGCAGCAATTACGATTTTACGAGTGTTACAATTTACAAAAAGGAAGCTACGATAATGACACATTCCTCGAAAGATTAATGGAAATGTAATTAATATACGAAGGTGCATATTTACCTGTCGTGAGCAGATTCCTCGAGGCATGTAATAACGAGCTCAAAGTCATTGAGCCTCTTTTTGCTGAGAACGGATTTGAGATGTCCGGCGAGTCTCTGAGCTTCATCAGCAGCGAAATCCTGGCCGAGGAGGGACGTAATCCTGACCAGTTTGACGCTTTCGTTAGCGGCGAGTGCGTCAAAGAAATCGTTGAGATAGCTGGGTTCGGAGCCACGTTCAATTTGAAAGACAACTTCGAGAGCCTCGAGGGTGCACGCTGGGCTCTCGAGGATTCTGGTCCACCCGGCGAGTTCGAGAGGCGAGGTTTGAACTAGTGGTGCGGGTGGCCTGTCGTTCGGAGCCGGTCCAAAACCCGGACCAGCGCCGACCAGCCGGCAAACCGCAGATATATTTCCGTCAGACGCACCGGCCGCTTTGAGCAACGAAAAGACGGTTCTCGGTGGAACTTCAAGTGGGCTCAATTGATTCAATATAAGATGGGTTTTTGGTCCTAGGAGGCCAGCCAAATGGCCAATTATGCCGGGAGGTAGGCCCTCAAGTTCGCGTCTGAGAATATTGGAATACTGGGCAATCGAGGTGAGATAATAGGCTGCGAGAAATTCGGCGATCGCCGTGTGGATCGGAGTGTATAAGTCAGTCTTGCGTCGTTGGGCGAAGTTCAAACCACGGGAGAGGAAGCCAAGCCTGGTAACCTCGATGCCGCCACCTCGGGAGCGAAGTTCAGCCTCGGTGTAGCACGATTTGCCTTCGCGCAATGCCGATAGCGCCAACTTGCCAAAGTCTTCGAGCCTCTTCCTGCAATGACTCGGTATCTCCTCGTCGTTCGGCAAAGGCCTGTCCAGGCTCCTCCGAACTATACACTTTACCGCTGCTTGGACCAGCGTACTAGCCTCGGTTGGCAAACTACCTGAGTCCTGATAAAGGGCGCACACCATCACCCACCCCAGAGGATGTTGCACCAATTGCTTGACGGTCGACGATTGAACGTTCAGAGCCTCGAGAAATTCGCACGCCCTCTCCGCAAGGTCGTTATGGATGAAGTAAGCTACGCAGAGCCTCTCGACGTGAGCCCATTCCAGACCAGCCAAATGAATTCTCCGTTGAACGAGGGGTGATAGTGTTGTCGCATTCCCGGCCCCGCAAGTCACTAAAATCCTCGCGTCGGGGAATAAACGGCCCTCAAGCAGATCGGCGGCGTCACCGAGCGCGGCTCTACCCCCGAGACACTCGTCGTAACCGTCGAGAACGAACAGCACCCGATCCTCCATTAGGTGGAGGGTTCGCCAGACCTGAACTACCGCGTCGCCCAGCGCTGATGTCCTTGGAAAAAGTTCACGATCCAGATAATTCAAGAGCGGACTGCCCCGTAGCTCACGCAGAGGGACTATAAACGCTAGCGCTGGCCCGTCACCCTGGGTTGCCCATTGATGCAAGAGGCGCAGGCAGAGAGTCGTTCTTCCGCTTCCTGGACCACCCTCGATTGCCACTCGCCTCGGCGCTTCTGATATCGTTCCGTCGCTCAACTGCGCAACACAAATTCAAACAAATGTGATTCCATCGTACCTACACTTTGGCTTATTTTTTTTCTTCTTCATAATGGTATGGTATATTGCTGTGACTTGTGGCGGATTCATTATTCATTGTTTTCTAATTTTTTCAATAAATTTTTGTTCATCGACACAATTTTCTTAGATTTTTTCCTTTTCTCGATTTTTAAAAGGTTGCGACCCATCGGTCACTCAGGGGGAGCCGGATATCACGAAGATTATTTTTTAATACCTTTAAGACCTTGGCAGATAATCACTGCTAACAGTACGATTTGTTTTTTGGTTCAGCTTAGGAGTAGCTTAGGAGCAACGAGAATTTTATGTTGATGTATGTCATAATCCCAAACACACTCGATATTATTTTCTTTCCTATATACGTCAACATTTTGTGAAAAGCAAGATTTTGATTATGTGGTCTATTGATTTATCTAAGCCTCGATTTGAGGCTTAGAAATCAGATTTGAGGAACTCCCTTCGACTTTCGTTCATTTTCTATGATTACTTTTGATTATTTTGAAATGTTGATAATTAAAATATATAAATGTTGCGCCAGACCGGGCATAACTTACTGCAAGCCAGAACTCGTAAAAAGCTGAATAAGACTGCCAAAGCGACTTGGAGCGCGGCAGAAAGAGTTTTTAAGACTATAATAGGGGGCTGGTAAACCAAATAGCCCGGTCATTATTGATACGTTGGATGTTATCATCCATGACTACAAGAATTTTATTATCATAGTATTATTAGGTCGTTTATCAGGCTCACTTGTGAGCTCGATGGGTCTACTGCGTGAACTTATCATGGCAACAAAACAAGTAGGACACAACTCGGAAAAAAACGTCACGAATTGCTTTACTGTTGCTCACATCAAAATAGCTGATACGTATCGCCAGTAATTTGAATAATACTTAGTCGACAACCACGAGTTTGTACGGCAAGAGATAGTGAGGCAAAACAAACGCTAGGACAGTCTACCACTGACACTCATAGGTGGTGTTAACTTTGAGGCAACGACAAGTCTTCTCGCGTTGTTATCTATCAACATGAGGCTGTATGTGGTCATCTTTGCTATGCTGATAATTACAGTACGTTGAATCTTTATAGTTTATCGCACATTAAAAAAGTTTCCTCAATAAACGTTAAACATATGTCCGTTGATACAGGACAAAGTCACAAGTGATGCGCCGATATTCCACGACGACGAAACAACGATGACGACTGGCCCTAACGATGCCGAGTTTGATACTGCTGGGCGCGGTAACGAAATATTGAGTTTGTCGGAAAGAAATATTGGATTTCAGTACAGTCGCTTTCATCAAATGTTGTAAAAATAATTATGCATAAATAAAATTAGAGTATTACCGAATAGATATTGAAAAATGGCCACATTTCCTCAAAATTTCGGAATTAAAAGTTCTTGATAGAGTAATAATGTGGCAATTATTGTAGATTTTTTCACGGCATAATTTAGTGGATGAAAACATACGTATTGAACATACTAGCTTAGGGAAAGAACCAGCTGCGAACGTCAAAGGATACAACATGAATCGAACTAAATCGTTGAAAATTCTGAAAATCTTTTATTTATTTTGAGAAGAAGAATCGACATTACTTTCCGAGTAACGTAATATCTGCAGAACTGGTAAATATTTGGGAACTTTTCGATAATAGAACAACCTTGGTGATTCTTAGATTTCAGAGCTGCATCCGAAGTTTCCTCTGGACATGTATATATGATCGGCGTACATCGAACCGCGATGGTTTTTACACCCAATGATGTAGTTTACATAGAAACCATCGACGAAAACCAACAATCAATTACGTACTACGAGACGGTGGACGTTGATAACCCTTTTATGGTGATCAATGACTCTCATTTGTTCGGAGTGAACAAAAGTGAATCAATCGAGTGATTTTTTTCCACGAATTCGCGTTGTAGATTGATGGCTCGCTCTGGAATTCGACTAACGATGTTTTCGAAATATCCGGCAGAGACGCCATAAACGTGTGCCTTGAGTACGAGGAAGGAACTTGGGAGAAACTTCTCGTCGATGTAACCCTCAAGCAACTGTCACCGAACGCATCGTGTCCCATTTACCCGGTAATCGTAACTCAAATGTTGCATACTTATCAAAGTTCCTGGCAGAACAATCATTCGATTGTTATAACTATTGATAGTCCGAGGAGTGCCGTCATTCTTATAATGCTGTCTCTCTTATAATACAACTCTTACTCTCTCTTATCCATTATTCAGGGAACGTACACCGTATACAAGGATTACCAGGTAACTGAAATTTTCGATGAGATGCAGAGCTGCAACGATTACAACGCGTACCTGTACGTCGTTAATGGCAAGGGCCAGTGTTCTTTCGAGCTTAACTACACCCTTGACGTTGACAGTGGACCATGTGCCTAAAACTAGTCTCATAAGTTCCACACAATGTACGAACATTTATCGAAAGATCGCTTGGACCGATTATAGCTATTAGTGACGTTGCTACCAGTCATGATGTTATCCCAAAAATTTACTGGATATGTGTTTAGACCAATTGGCGATAAGCCGTTGACAATGGAGGCAAATAAACCAACGAATTCAACAAAGAAATTTTCAAGCATGTTGGTTTTTTTTATATCCATCCAGTACTACCTCAAATAAATGGCTGATATATAACGACCTTGAAGACCATTTATCCTTGTCAGTTTCGTACTCCATAAGCGGAACAAAATATATTCTCCCCTTTATTTTCGTTTTGGCACAGTCCGGCATAGCTTTTCCGTCCCGGAAGGTTACGAGAGCTTCACGGCAAGGCCAAAATGCCAGATAAGGGGGAGTTAGCTCTGGCTCTTTAAATTCTCGTCGCCGGTGCTCCCAGCAGAATGTCCCTTCATCCCTTATTTTATTTGGTTCATATCCGTGCAATTCTTCGACCTGGAGAATCGCCCTGCGCGTTCTCTCGACTATTCTGAATTTTTGTTGGGTATACGTAAGAAAACAGCTGCACGTGTATTTGTTGGAATGAAAAACATCATTTTGCGAGTGCCAATAAATATGCCTCGAAGATTCTGATTTGCATCAGGCATCCGCATAGCTCTCAGGGATCTCTCATCCATCTTTTGTAAACGCCCCGTCTCTCGCCTGCACATCGTTTGGTTCGTTCGTTTCGCTATTGGCCTATTTCACGTGCTCAGTACAGAAAATAGGATCTTTTTTCTATCGTAAGCCGTAGCCGTAAGCAAACAACCCAAACAATCCAATAAATCGGCATATCAGAAATTTTGGCGACACTTCGGTACTTACTCGAACCGGAGCAAAGATCTGATCGATTTTTATGTTCTCCAGCCGATGCTCTTGTTCGCTCTTGTGTACCAGCTGAAGATGTGGCTGAAAGTGAGCGGGGCACAGCGTTCCCAGAGGCAAGGGGGATGCCCATGGTGGTAAGTGCCGAGGATCCCTCGTGCCGAGTTCTCTGTAGAAAGTCTTTAAATATCTGAAAACCCAAAGTGAGCAAAAGTTTGGAAAATCAAGTCGCACCGAAGGCAATATCGTCATGGCAATATTTATTTTTTTTCTTCTCGAAATCAACATTATTGTTCACAAGATGGTCCGATTAAAAAATGACTATGCAACAGAATGTTCTGACCTGGGGGTAGGACTATGATCACTACATACTATCGCAATCGCTGAAACCCAATCCAAGATATATTTAATCTTATAACATACGAATTTTGCTATAGCCTCAAATAATTCTTTGATTACAAGTTTATATGAAGTTATAGTAAGAATTTGAAGCAATGAGATTAAATAGACTTTAAATACGGTTTCACCGACGCCAAATTACATAATTAAAAATAAGTCTGAACCGCAGGTCATAACATTTATTATTGTGCAGCTGTATTATTAATTCAGCCTAGATCGCAGAGTCGAACAATACTGCGTTGAGAATACGTTTTTTAAAAGTTTGCCTTCATTTATTACGGGCGAGCTGTCTCCAGGATCGTTCCCAATCTCCTTTTGCCGCAGTCCCCATTATGCGGATGCATGAATTTTAATACGATTATGACTCAATTTTCGTCCGACAAAATTTCTTCTGCTGCGTCTTTTCTCCACCTTCAAGGAGGGCATTGATAATTCACGATTTTCGAAAATAACGGAAATTTGAACGGGTTGGAAGGACCCTGGGGTGATACTGCCCGGGTTATATATGAAACGTTAAACAGAGCTAGGTTGAATTCGGATAATAATCCCCTGGACTCACCTGAGTAGTTTTGCAAGAGGATCTCTGTCAGGAGAGCTCGGACCTCCAAGGCCATTTCCCGTTGGGAGTCGTCGTGACGAAGCTCGTATACTGGATATGTAAGCCGCCGGGGCTGGGGGTGGACTACAAGGTGGACAACAAACTGGACTACCACCACCCGGCGTTGAGAGTGTGTAGCTTCTCTCCAATTCCTGCAACAGCATGCAAGCATGCGAACCCATTACAATCGATCCCCAACGACGATAAAAACTTTGATGCTTCATCGAGAATAACAATGAAACGTTGTAACGGCCAAATAAAGTTATAGTGCAATGTGTAACAATAATAAAGCTGGAAAAATCGATGTCAGTGAAAACGTGGACCGCTGGGATTGGAAATTGGCATCCAATCCCAACCGGAGCTTGACTGGACCAATAGTTGGATAGGTGACCATCTAGCCTATAATACCTAGCGTTTTCTTTTGAATCAGTGAGGGTTCAATACACAATCGGTCGATATATTCGAAATAAATAATTCGCTTACCCCTAAGAGCTTCAGTTCTTGAGGGTGGAATTCCTTATCAGAGGGTAATATAGGATTAAGTAATTTCACTTTTTCAGAAAATTGATCGATGATACAACACCGAAAACATACGAAATCATCGTTCGGATTAAAACAATTAATTTAATTTTGTAATGTACACAAGATTTTTTTCACGTCGAAAGAGTGTATTTTTAGAGAGATCATCGTTATAATTTATTACTTAGCTTACTTTCTCAATTTTTGGAAGTTTGAATAATCGATGGCAAAAAAGCTCCGGTTGCCATCATGAAGTGTTCTGGTTGTGTTTTAATAGTACGATTTGATGCCACAAAAAAGTTCGGAAATTGTTCAAATAAAAAATTCGTATCGTAAAAAATATTGCCTTCATAAAAATATTTTCGCTGTGACGCTTATTTCGTTGGTGAGTAACGAGGGTATATTTTTTTCGCGGATGAAACGATATTTATGGACAGTTGTTTGCAAACTAATGGATAGCTCCATTAGTATTATCTCGTGGTCGTAAAATAAAGGATTGTGGCAAGAGAATACACTTGCGATATGTGAGAAAAGGAAAAAGACGATAAAGCGTCAGACTCGAGTGATGAGGGGGAATGGGAGAAAATAGGATGAACCGAAGAATGCACAAGCCCGTGGGCAACAGGACTACAAGGGAGGAACGTGGTTGCTCGTATCCGTACAGGCTACAAGAAACGAGGGATTTCAATCACTCGACTGTTTTCACCCCTGTCTTCTTACGGGGTTGAGCACAGCATCTGCGACCACAAATTGATTAAATCGAACTGAGAGATGCAGGCTCACTTTTTATTCCCTTGTTTTACCATTCGTTCTCTTTCGTTGTATTATTTATACGCATGCTAGTTTTTCGTAAATTACGTGACCAAAAACTCTTCACCAGTTTTTGGAAACTCTTATTCAACTTGGGCTCTACAAATCTGCAAGTAAGAGGTGGGCACATTGGGGATGAGACGATGTCTCATCCCCTTGATCTATTTCATCAGTTCTCTCTACCTTATGGAATTTACGAAGATTTTCTGGATATCCAAACTCCCGATTTTGATTATTTTATTCCCTGTTACGACGTCCAATCGTCCTTCGCAAAACCCTGTATCTAGCACTCAGTAGATGCACTTGAGGAGCTTCCAGATACGACAGGACGTTAAATGAATCTCGATCAAACTACACCCGTTCGACGTTAATTTATTATCTTATTAGTTGTTTAATCTCGTGATAAAATTTGCATAATTTTTTTAATGAAATTTGAATTCGGTTCGATCGTAAAGCCAAAAAAGCGAGAAAAAGAAAAATGGGGTATTTCGTTTTTCGCTTTCGTGAGTTTTAGCTTTTTTCAAATGTGCATTTATTTTGATCGGAAACTCTAAAACGCGACATAAATAATTATATTTAATTGCGTCATCAATTTTAAATTCAATCTCGTAACTCAATTGGTGTTTTATTTCGCTTTTTTGGATTACCGATTGAAGTGAATACTAATTTTATTTTTGGGTGAAACAAATCCGCATTCGTTAAACGATCGATAGTAAGGGCAAATTCAAACAAACCCCAAAGAGCTCATTTCCATCGTAATTATTTTAAGGGACTCAGCTCACCCAGATAGATTATAACTTCTGAACTGGACGGAAAAATATTTGAAGCTTTACAAACGGTGAGCGAACAATACGTTCCATCCGCAATTCCCCCATTCATTTTTCTGTGAAAATGGAGCATTGTCGCGCAGAGATATTCTCCTCGAAGCGACGTACTTCCGGCTTTCTCGGAGGGAATAAAAAAAGTCCGTTGAATAATTATTATACCCCGGAAAAGAGGCACCCGGATGGAACCGAGGGCGAAATAAATAACTCGTGTGCGCGCGTGAAGCTGCATCGAAGGAAATCCTAACGTCGAGTTTGCAGAGTTCATGCTAACCTATATTACGTAATTCCAGAATAAGATCCTTTCTCCATCCATTTTAACATTCTGTAACAGAACGCTAAGAAATCCGAGTAAGCTTTAAGCAGACTTATTTCATATCCATCCAGTAATACGTAAAGTGTTACTTTACTTAAGAAATCTTGAAACCCATAGGTTTTAATGAAAGAATTATATTAAAATTATTCACGAAATAATTTAGTAGTTATAAACATGAATTTAACACGGTCGCTTATGGGACAACATGAAGATTTCGGGATCGAACGACTGTTTTGGCTAAGTTTTAAATATATACACTGAGTTGTCGGTTTCGGCCGTCAATTTATAAAATAAGGTAGGGTAAGACGGGGCTAGTTGATGATAGGAGCAAGTTGGGCAATCGAAATATCTCGAAAACTATTTACCGTACATGAAAGCATCAAATGATGGTAGGAAGGGGTAGCTGGATGGGAACTCATCTCCTCAACGAGATGAGCGAAGTACACGCGCCCATTGTTTATTTTGTGACCAAAAAGTAAAATAATTGTGAAGTGGAATATTTCACCTGTAATAGTCAAATGTTATAGGTTCTCAATTAGGTAAATGTTAAGCTTTCATACATTTATTGTACATTTGATATTTTTGAAAGTTTTGGGTATAATACTAACCGTTTCTTCAAACACTCATTTTTGCTGTAAAATTTCGGGTTAGGGTTAGTTGGGCTATTGTTGCTCAACTAACCCCACATCTTAGAACAAAGTAATATTGATGTTTTATATTTTTTTAGGATGTGGCCAAGTCTACAAGATGTTCTGGAAAAAGTGTGAATGCCACCGCCAAAGAATTTGGTGTCAAACAGATAACTTTGTCAAGATTTTTGAAGAAATTAAATGAAGGTAGTGATTTAGCCATGGGTCATGCAGCAGTGAGGCAAATATTTTCTCCAACGCAAGAGGAATCTTTAAAGAAATACTTGTTACAAACGGCATTTTATTTTCAGTTTATTTTTCAAAGAAGATTGCTTTAAGTTTTGTTGTTTTGTCACTAAACTACTTTAAATAAGAAGTTGACTGACAAACAGAAATTTTATTTCATGCTTAGTTAGAAATTAACCCATGGTTAGGTTAAACTTTCTAAGTCCTCACTTTACCCCATACCGCTGCTCATCTTAGTTCACCTATGGGATCAGTTGAGCATACTTGACTTTCTGCATTTAAACAGCTGTAGCTCTTAAAGTCGGCATGTTAGAAATAAATTACTATGGACACTGTTGCAAAGGGGTAAATTGCTAATCCATCAGTATGCGTAACAAGTCATAAGAACTTATCGTTGAGGAGCTATAACCGCTAAAGAGAAAAATTGCTCGACTAGCCTCGCCGTACCCTACCGGACCCATGTAAGGCCCACCTTATTTGTTTTTAAGTACAAAAAAAATATGAATGTTGAAATAAAACAAAAATGTATATTTAATCACTCATTCAATAATCAACGTATTAATAATAATTTTGGTTCGGAAAACAATGTTCGCTATTAACTATAAGCTTTTTTAAAAAAAACGTCTTGTGGGCCTTATTCAGACCACTGGTCCTAATAAGGTCGAACTCGTTGTAACTTTGTACAAAAGAAATTTAACAAATATCTAATCTTCAATATTAAACTCAAATGTTGATAACAACATGTATGATGGTGATAAACCACTATATATAAAATAAAGATTCATTATGTATCTTATCAAATAAAGATTCATTACGTAATATTGAAAACACTTAAGTTTTTTTTACGTTGAAATTTAAGAAATGCCTACGCGCGATCGTACGTGTTGCCTTCTATCGACCGCAAATTTTTTTAGATTCGCCACAGCGCGGCGGTTGCTACGGCAATTAAGGCCATTCAAAGTTAGACACTTGACGATGAGAGCTCAATCCGTTTGACTTTGTAGTTTTTAATATTTTAAACGTTGGTTTTATTAGGCGCTGGGTCTTACATGGGTCAGGTACCTTATTTAAATAGTTATTTTAACAATAAATTAGTCAGTATTCATTAGAAACCTCCATATACGAATGTAATTACTTTCTGGTAATTATTGATAATAATAAGAGTACTTGGACTATTGCACTGATGAAATTAATAAGTATTGAATGAAATTGAATACATTGTTGAAGTTAATAAGCATCAACTTTGTATGAATTAAATTAGAAAATCCAAACTTGTTTGTTTTCAAATTTGTTTGAAAATTCAAACTGTCCAAACTTCCGAAAATTTAAGATATTTTTTCGTTGAACGAACCTTCAGTCAAGTTCGTGTCAATAATGTCAAATTTGACTTCAATTATTATTGAAAGAGAAGAATCGACACTTTCTTACTAGAGAATTAACACAATTTGTGACAAAGTGATAATTTATTGCTAAATTAGCTATTTTTAACGCTAATCATGTACGGCACGATCCAGGCTTGTGATTGCGCTAACTTTTTGCCCGACAGTGCATCCAGTAATATTTTAATATTCTTTTGATCGTTCATAATCAGGATGGATTTAATTCAATCAAAGTTTTCATTACTATTCATTTTCAAGGGATGCATTATGTATAAGTCAAACGATTCATTACTTGAATGTCCGAGATTCCGAGCGGTACAAATCCTCCAGGCTATCAATGTACACTCGTAGATCGAACCTGACGACCACTTAGAGATTCCAGAGCAAAGAGGGTGCTGAAGAAAGTGTTGCGTTTATCGGGTCTCTAGGATCTGCAAGGAGGGTCACGTTATACGTTTCCCCTATACAGGGTGTCCCACGTAAGAATGTCATCCCTGAAATGGGGGGTGGGGAGTGAAATTCTCAGACGATTGATATAAGCATGATCCCAGATCAACTCCTGAATTATTTATTCATTTTATTATTTATTTATTATAACTTATCAATAGTCATTTTCGGTGGTTTATGATAAATGATGGGAAATGATTATTACCGAATACATT
>JAPYZI010001153.1:0-54036 GCA_030523105.1 Ophioninae sp. A BG-2022a | reverse complement strand
TTGTATACAATAACGATCATTATTAGTTAGGTAAATATGCAATAGCATTGTTCCTTACCCCATCACCTTCGCTGCAATAGCTGCAGCTTTTTGCAGCCATGCGGGCAATCCGGGGTCGGCATCCCTGCGACTTTTTTAGTACCGGAAAAAAGAATGTTTTGCTTATTAGACGAAATTTCTTGCTGCATTCTTTATTTGATAGAAAACATCATATCCATAAAAGAACTGTTATGTATATTCCAATTTTAATATGTATGATCAGCAATTATGCAAATTTTTGATAGTCGACCGCCCCTTTGGTGCTCCAAAGATTTTTCAGATCGAATTATGCGTTGAATAATTGATGTTTCATTATAGTTTAATAAAATTGTTTCGATTTGTCTTTACCAGATAACTAAAATATGCAGCGAGATGTTTTTCAGTAGGTCAAGTCCTAAGTGGGGATGACGAGTAGCGAGGGGGGGGGCTGCTAATTTTGATAATCTATTGTTGATCAACGATGATGAATAAAACAATTATTTATTTACTTACTCCAACCCAGCCGAGCCGAAATCAGCACTGCGACGAACGAATTCTTCGAGTTCGGCTTCCTCTGATTTGGCATTGACAATCGCGATCGCCAGAGCCACAAACAAAATTAGGGAGATTCCACGGAAATATTTCATGATTTTTTTTTCTCGGTTCTTGTTCTCTTTGAAACTGTTGAACTTTGAGTGTGCTGCTTGCTTAAAATCCTGCTCCGTTTATATCACTTTTTTCCATAAAAATATTTTATTTTATTTTCCGACTCGGAAGTCATTCTTCTTTTATCTAATCGTATCGCCGACAATAAAAGTGTACAGTTAAACCATTAAAATACTTCCTTACGATGGCCTTTGAGCCAATGTTCTTCTATATATTTTTTATTTTTTGCTATATTTGAAAAAACGATACTTTTTTTCATATTTGCAATTTTCATAGAATATAAGCTCTTGCATACACATGATTAATATTTACAATGTTCATATTTTCTCCAAAAAATAATCTTGGTGCAAATATTAATGTCAAAACAATTTCGAATATTCAACTTCATTAATATAGTTTTAGAAAATAATTAAAAGTAAAGCTTCAATAGAAAATCATGTGATGTTTTTCAAACATGTTCAATAGCATTTTTTGTATGTTTTTAAATATTACATATCTATAATAATTTTTTTTAATTTAAAAAAATTGTTTCAAATATTAAAAAAATATTTTTAACAAATTTAAATATTTATTAAATATTTTTGTATGTTTTTAAATATTGTTCCTCCGCAAACCTTTTTCGGATTTTTACATCCCCTCCCTACTTATTTCTCTTCTGTTTCTTTCTTTTTTCTCTGTTCCTTCGTTTTTCCTCCTGTTTCCGGCTAGGCGGTACCGGGGTTTCCACCCAGATTCTTCCGATCCGTTGGCAATTATTTAACCACTAAGACTATCGAATCAGTCGTTAGCGTGTTTTCTGTATTCAATTATAAATACAGAAAACACGCTGAATAATAATTCATTCGAAAAGAAAATTAAATAGTTTAATAAGATAAAAGCAATCTCTAATAAATAATAAAAAAATAGTTATAATAGAAATAATAATAAAAAATAATTATTGATCTAATACTATATCGTATCATTACTTGAATATATTTAATAATATTATATAATTTTAAATATAAACTACATATTTAAAATCATATGCTTTTTCAAAATTAAAAAACTTCCATCAAACTCTCTTTTTTGGACTCGCAAAGTTTTTTTATTATTCGCATGACGTTTTCTTATCGAGTGGCTACGAGTGCACACTGAAATAATTCTACGCGACGTTCAATGATGTTTTATCATTCATAAAAAAATACGTAAAGACGGTTTTTACTGCTTTTCCAGCTGAGCTTTATTTGTTTAGCAAAAGATAGCGTGGTAAAAAAAGTAATAAAATTTTGGAGTAATACAGAGGAGGAGAATTTATTTCTACGACTGTCCTCTCTACCTCGACGCACGAACGACTTTTTTCAAAGGCGTAACGATAGGGTAGAAGACAAGAGGGTTGCAACTCTCGTAACTCGAAATCCCATACTGTCTCCCCTGCGTAAGAAACTGCGAAAGGATTTTTCTCGAGTCGATGGTCTGCGTGGGTGTAATTCGCTAATTACACGTCTGAGAGGGCAGCCTTCCTCTCAAGGTGTTTCGTTATTATGCATGTTCGAACACGAGAGAAACTTTGTAACTGAAAAACAAAAAATTGAAAAAAATATAAATAAAAGCGTAATACTGCTCTTATATACAGAAGTGTTACGAGCCCTACGTTTCATACGAAAGTACCACACCTGCGTTTGCCCGTCTCGAGGCGACTCGTGCAACGCTAATTGAAGGCTGGTTCGTGCCAGACCGTAGCCTACCATTTCCCAATGTAAAATGAATTTTTTCACCACAAGAAAACTGATGTTCGCACAAAAAACATTATTATTATCCGATAATAACGTTTTTCGTAAATTAAAAGTTACTTTGTAATAAAATTAAAATAATCACTGTATCATTTAAACGCCACTTTTCAATAAACTAATTTTTGGTAAACTTTTAATAATTCAAAGCATTTTGCTGAATTACTAACAATTTGGAATTATTTGATATGAAAAATTTTGCAGAATTTCGTTTGGACTTTTTTTATTGCGATGGAAGCATGAAAAACTGAAACTAAGGGAACTGTTTTTAAACACTTTTAATTAACTTCTTTCATGTATAATAAGTTGGAAAGTTTTATAATGATTTTTGAAATTTTAATTAAATGAGGATAACAGTTCATAATTTTTTTAAGGCAACGAAAATTAATAAATCAATATCGATAAAATAGAGCCAGCACGTGGAATTTACAAAATATTTGTCGAATTTTTATATTTTAAGTGCGATAAAAATATTAAATATTATTCATACGAAAAAATATATATAAATATATACGTATATGAAAAAATAATAATACTCAACACTCGACAGTTAATTTCACTGCATTCATTATCTGGTCAGATCTTCGTATTTGGACGTGAGTATACAGATGCGCTCACTCTGTCGGCAAACTCGACTCCCTCGCCACGCCCACTCGATGAATAAAAAAAAGAAGAAAAAAGAAAACAGAAATGAGAAAAAAAAAGAAAGGGGACTCTGGAACCTAGGGAACGTCAAGAACCACGAGAGTACGAAGGTACAAATAAAAGGGACATTTTCATCGGCTTATTAATGCTCCCCATCACGTCGAATCCTCACCCCATTATTCAACGCTAAGGAAGGATTTTATGCAACTTGTTTCCAGGGGGTTCTAGTGTTTCACGTAGATATCCCAGACCCACACTAATTTTTTCAGCACTCGTGCGAACGCTCACCGGAAACTGAAAAATAAATAATAAAACCGTGACAATTATTATTGGACAAATATTTATCGCAATATCGAAGAAAATAACTGAATAACATTTTTTATTGTAACTCCCCAAATGATTTCGGTCGTTGTAGCGATTCTTTCAAACAAATAAAAAATATATTTGAAATATTATAATTGAAGATTGTTTCATCAGTGTATTATTATTTTATTTGTTATTTTTTAAGTATGATTGTTTTTAAATTATTTTACTTTTGGGTTTTTTAGTCGGCATTTCATTGAGATTTTTTTTTCGTTAATTTAATGAATTTTGTTCCCATCGGAAAATGTTTTTTTTTATTACAGAATAAAAAAGAAAAAGATTACTTGACCAGCGTTGGAGAGTGTATAAATAATTTATCCGTGGATCAAGCGAGACGAGAACAACGAGTGGGTGAAAACCTTGGTCCGAGCAGCGTTGGGCCAGGATTTATCAGGGCGATATGTCTACGGTTGACAGTCCGATGTGTAGACATCGCTCACTTCACGACCAGCATTTCTCACCTCGCTCTCCTGCTCGACGCTCTTAGAGACTCATTCTTTTTCTTCCTAGATAGGACGGCTGTTTTTTTTTCTTTTTTTATTCTCGACGTAGCGCAGTGACGACCCCACGGATTGTTCGATCAAATGGCATAATTTTTCTTCGTCGGAAAACACTCGTTTGCCGCTCAACGCGTCCGCTTAATAACGCAGTTCGTTTCAATCACGATGATGTTCCAAGAATTTTACTGGCAGAACATTTCTTTACTTGTGCAGCGCTTGAAAAAAAATTTTTTTCTTTAAATAAATAAATAGGCTACAGGAATGTGAAATTCTGTAAAAAAAATGGTAGATCACAATACGACAGAAAAATGCCGAACGGGTCAATCCGAAAATCAATTTTTTTCGTGTAGTACGAAAAAGTGCCGCCAGGTGGCCGGGAGGCCTCGTCGCTCGCGTAAACGAAGCACGTTGCCCTACGCTATATATACTGACGTTCTGTTGCGAAAAATCCAAAATGCAGCATTTTATACGATTTTGGTTTCTATTACGCTATAATATAATTCGCGACTAGGACTCGTAGGATGTCTCTTCCAATTTTTTTCAGTATTTCTGAGCAGCACCTTCTCTCTCATCCTGTTTTTTTTTGTTGTTGCTGTATCTTTTTCGCCTTTTCTCTCAGCCTTTGTGAGCGATGAGACTGACGTTGCGAGATCGAGATGCAAAAGTGGTCCCGCGCGATTTACCCACTCGTAGTTGCTTTCAAACTCGCCGCCTCCGAAGCGGATAAATTCGCCCGGGTCTGTCGATCTATTAATTCGAGCCAGCTTTACATTCCTACGGGAACCCTCGAGTGCCGCGATCTTCGAGTCTTTCCTCTTCGCGACCTTCCTGCTCCTCTCATTCTCCCTCTTACCCACACACGTTCCCTCGTACTTTTTTATTGCCCCCGATCGTTTAATTTATTTGTAAGGGGTGGAGATCGTTCGTTGCGACAAACGTGTATATGTGACTCGGTGACCCCAAGGGCCAATGGCGACTCCCCCGATACTATATGACCCTACCGATGGTTATTTGTATCACCTTGTACGACGCATACCACTGATAAACCTTTTCGAGTGCTACAAAGGTCAACGATAAATTAAGGGGTGGGAGCAAACACTTCGAGAAACTAAAATATTACGAGACGGCGATGCGGTTTTATTTTACTTTCGAATGGCTCAACAACGCTAATCGGCAGAAACTTTCGAGAAACTTTAAGGTGACGTCCATCGAGAAATTTCTTCCTTCGGTAATTTATTGCGGATAAAGGGCTCATAGGCTTTCATTGGTTTTTCGCATACTTTTGTTCGCTACCTTAACCATGATGGGGGGAATATTTGGAAAAAGATCTTATCAATTAATAAAGTAAAAAATCGTGTAAATCGATAAAGTTAACCCTTTGCACTCCGGACGATTGTAAGTAGTGCAAGTGATGTCGCCTCAGCGGTGACAACGGAATGATAAGGGTTAAAATTTTACCAATCGATCAAGTGAAACAGCTTATTAATTAATAAAATAAACAATCTTATGAATAGGTGTATTAAAAAATTAAGTTTCTTTGAATTCTTTAAGATTACACACGATTTCGAAAACTTAAGAAAAATGAAATGACTAATTGATAAGTGAATTCGTGGATTAATTCTTCTTGTCGGTTATACATTACAAATATTATTAATTTATAAACGGATGATTACGTAAACGGCCATCAACCGAAAGCCGCAATGTTTCGTAACAATATAAAGAGTCGAGAAAGTTTTAAAACTCAAATTTGAAAGATCATTTAGCAGGATATTCTCGATAATGACGGAAACTCATTTATTATCTTTTTTTTTATTAATGTTTCGACAAAAATAATTGAGGAAACATCATTATTATTATTTTCACTTGACCATCGAGATGGCAAAAGTGACTTTGTCGATTATCGATATTTCATGTTTACGTTCTTCAAATATATTAATCGACACATGCTCCTACCAAAAATAAACCAAAAATCGCAATCGATTTTCAAAAAGAAAAGTGACAAAGTTTCAACCGATTTTGGGGAGGTGGGAAAGCCCCTTAAGGCAGGATGTTCGGAGTGTCGGGTAGCGAGGGCCGTGTGTCCTGGCGGCGCGAGTGCAGCCGATCAGGAATCGTTCCGAAGCTCGGTTATGTATGAAGCTATAAATCTCCGGTGGACAAATCGCCGAGTCGTACGTTCGTTCCCTCGGAGGCTAATTGTTGGGAAGGCGAATGCCGGGAGTCTACGAACCCGTTCAATGGCGGCTTCTGTTGGGCAAAAAGCGTCCTCTGGGCTTCTCTTCTCCCGGTCTTTCCACTTCGCGATCCATTGAAAGAGGAAGATAAAAAAAAAAAGAAGAAAAACAAAAAACAAACAAAAAAATATATGAATCGTGCGTTCGTTTAATCGATTATTCAGGCTGACTTCCGTTCTCTTCATCGATGCTCGCGATTTATAAGCGGCAACTTGTTCCAAGCTGTACCCCGTTCATATTCGCTTCCGTGTAACCGGATTTATTTTATTACTCAAATCGCCTATCAATTCGATCCGCGAAATAACATTCTGGATTCCTCGATGTGACCGAGCACTCCTTTCACTTCCTTAACCGACGGATTTTCCACTTCTGCCTTCCTAAAACCCATAAGGAGCTTTCCTGGTATATTCACGTGGGCAATAAAGTAGACGAGACCACCGTCGCAGGTGGATTTCCTCGGCCACCACGTCCCATCGACACCGGCTTGCGAAGCTGCTCGCTAATTTACTGCGAACCATCATTTTCAGCTTTTTTATTTTCAATCAATCCAATTCACCGATAAGATACATTGCGACGAATCGCGTCATCAGTGTAATCACGATGATACACCTGGTGACCCAACCTGAAGAGTGAAATGATGGGAAACTGTGGATAATCATTTCTGAAGTTCGATTTAACGATGAAGACTGTCGTCGACTTTCCTCAATTCAGGTCAGGTCCTCAGGATATCTCTTGTGGATCAGCACAACTGGCAGATCATTTCGAGTTGAGTATTAGCTCGTTTAACACGTTCTTGGTGTTTTCGAACGAACAATCGACAGCTCAAGGACACAGAATTCTCGTTTGGATTCGTGTTGAGCAAGCTTTGTTTGAATAAAAATGCGGATGTTGGTTTAGAACCTTCAAAAACGACGATTTTGATGTCGAAGGTAATGAACGTTACCGCGTACCGGAAAATGTTTTAAGATATAGAATTGCAGGCATTGCTTTCCGAAGATTCGTTTTAGAAGCTAGTTTTACTTGCAGAATGGCTGGGAGTTTATTAAACAAAAGATTCAAAACGTTTGACGAATAAAAAAAAACAGCGAGAATTAACTCAACGACCTAATACGAAACAACAAATTACTGTGGTAAATCGTTTTTTATGTACCAATCCAATCAAACGATAAGGGAAATTCAGGTGCCTAGCTGTACGTCATTGAATCCTCTTCCAGGATGAAAAACGTAGCCCGGCGTACTCGAATGCTTCGGCCAATGTTCGAGCTCCATATGCCCGAGGCGAGGATCAAAAGGTAGATTTCAGAGGGTACGTGGTATCCCTTTAAGGCCCTTGGACGAACATAATGTACCCGGATGCGCAAGAACAAGGCATCGGATGCAAGGACACTTGCTGGATAAGGTCCGAACCCGGTGAGTACAGACTGGTCGTCGTTCATGCTCGTTCCGTAGCTCCCGTTGAAAGATTTCCCTAACTCGTAGCCCGATGTCAAGGATTCTGAGACGCATCGAACCTGATGTCGGCGAGATCCCACGGTAAAGGCTACCCAAGATTATTCGAGTCCATTGGCAAAGACCTAGCTCTCCCGTCTAGTATCCACAACGCAGCTGCCGCTAAATGCGAAATGTGCGTGTGTCCTTTCGCCTTGTCCTTCTCCGAGATGAATCCAAATCCGCTACAATACGCGTTGGATACCCCACGAGATTCCACGAAGAACTTTGGCCTGAACTGAAAACATACCCATCTCTGAGCGAGTGAGTGGGGGCCCGGGATTTTTGATGATCAGCAGGAACATTGTTTAGAGATGCTCTTCAACGGAAAGCCAAGTGAACTCTATGATCGATGAAAGAAAAATGGCCAACTTTGTGCAAAAGTTGGCTTAAGGATTTTTAAAGATCAGCAGGATCATGCTGAATGGAGACATTCCTGAAAGGATATCCAAACGAACTTCCTGATCGATAAAAGAAGAATGGCCAACTTTGGGTCTAGGGATCTTTGGTGACCAGCAGGATCATTGGTCGGAGGCGTTCTTCAACGGTAGTCCAAACGAACTCGATTATCTGTTATCGTCGATGTAACATGACGACCCAAAAAAGGCGGTGGTCAGTCAGGGCTCGCATACAAATAGCCAGTTGTTCGCGGAGAGGTTGGATCAATGGCCTTTGGTCTTCCGCTTGGAGGACAATGGCCACCGCACGAAACGGAGGGGAAAGCACGCACGAGATACGTAACTGAATTACGCACTCACCTGTTTCATCCCCAGCCTCGATTTATTCGTCCTTTCCATGCCATTCTGTGAGAACGCTATCAATAATTCATAAGACCCGATCCACCAGCGTTGTTCAGCGGAGCGATCAGGCCACCATAAAAAATACTGGGTTCCTCCAGCGGACATCGCCGGGTTCGACTTTCAACTGGTCGTTCAACACTTTCCTTTACGAAAGCAACAAGTGTTGTTGCTGTTGTCTTTATTTTTCGGAATTCGATCGAGCCTCGCGGAAAACACCGTGGATGATCGATGAATCACTGATCGAAGAAACGAAGGTACACGGTGTGAATCATCAAGCATCCTTACCGAGTGTTAAACGAACACCAAGAATTCACCACGTTGAGTCATGACCGATAAATTATTCACACCTGCTGATTACCAACAGTCCAATGGTGAACGTTGTCGCTGGCATTATTAATCCTAAAACCATAAATTCCGTCTATTTTCGTTTCCCTAGATCGCGAGGGGACAACGCTGTAGACCGTAGGTCGTCTCCCACAGTCGTAAAGTCTCTCTCGTTTTCCAGGTCATCAGACGTCTTCCCCATACCCCCACTCAACCCTGTTTGATCTCTCGGGAGGGGAGGGGGGGGCGACGACGGGCAAATTGGCTCCGCGAGTGAAATCACGCGTGGCATTTTCCTCGAAGCGTGTGTTTTTAAGACGGGCCGAGATTTTCAAGCGGTCTCCGTACAGCCGCGCATACATTATGAAATGCGCGATCGAGTGCTCGTCTGTGACGTCCCATGAGGCATGAGCGAGAGCTCAGCACTCCTCGCCGATCTCTCTTTCCATCTATCTATCCATCTATCTATCTATCCATCCAGCTCTCTTACTCCCGAGTATCCGTGGCTGCTGACGGTATTATGCATTCTCGGAAACTGTAAACACCATCATTGAAAACCTCTAATACGCGCGAGCTAGCCGACGCCGCCCGGTAAAAGGTCACGACGGTGTCCGATGCATGTAAGAAGAGGCACCGCGTGCAGCCACGTGAGCAACCGAAGAACAGCGCATCCCAATCCGCTATTCGGTCATGAAGAGTCGTGCCGAAAGGCTCGTGAACCCCGAGCCCGGAGTGCACGAAAATGTATAATAAAGATCGACGTTTAAAGTGCTAGGTTCGAGGGAGTTCTCTCTCTCTCTCTCTCTCGGATCGACCGATCCGAGTGGCTGATGATCCATGGAGATCGGAGACTTCTGTTGTTTGTGACGTAACCTTGTGATCCTTCGTCGGAAGAAGAAGGATTTTCCAGTCATCATAAACTAGCTTTATCAATGGTGAACATTAATGGCCATTATCCGATGATTATCGTAGATGGCCGTTATCAAGATTCGTCATAAAATGGTCATCATCCAATGGGCATCATCCAACAACTATCATTCAATGGTCGTCATCAATTGCTACACCGAATGGCCATCATCAAGAGTCATCATCTAATAGTTATCATCCAATTGCTATTACCAATAGCTATATCGTCCAATGTTAATTGCCCAACGAGTATTATTCAATGTTCATCATCAAATTGCCATTATCAATACCCTCATCCAGTTCCTCTCAGGAAGCAACGGCGACAACATCTCAAAGGTTGGCAAACCTAGAATCTACATGACGAAAGAATGGCCCGCATATGTGGCAAGCCCGGTTCCTCCCGTAAATCGGGCGGCCGCTGTCTTTTCCTGGCTCTTGTCTTCTCCTCGTTGGCGAGTCGCGGTCCCTTTACCGTCAACCTGGACGTCCGTCCAGCGAGTCTCAAACAATGCGACGTGCTGATTCAGCTTTATTTACTCCCTTATATACAACCGAAGGGCCAGAGCAGTCTCTCGGTGTGCCCCAACTTGTGCTCAGCGTCACGGATGTCCACCGGTCTCCGATCCTGGTGGCGTTGGTGGTGGACGGCTCCTTTTTAACCGGGAACTCAACGACAGATGGAGGAGAAAGTAAGGGACGAAAGATCATACACTCCCTCTCTTTTTCTCTCCCTCTCTCAAGCTCTTGCTCCCCGGCTACTTTGCCAGCTACCGTCTTCCTGACAATCCGTGAACACTCGACATGCAAAGCACGCGTTGTCATTTGCTCCCATCTCCTACAGATCGGTTTGCGCCGGACTAGTGCGTAATCCAGTGCCGCAGTAGGGGACCCTTTTTTTGTTGTTGAAGTCTCAGCCAAGCTCTCTACCTCGCGCCGACGTCGCGATGTCGTCCCAGGGGTCAAGGAGAACGCTCGGGGGAATTTCCATCTTTTTCATCGAATCTCCGAGGACTCCGACGAGGATCCTTTCACTCGTATCTCTCTCACTGTCACAATCGAATGACGGCATCTCAGTGGGCAGGTGGGGTGCCGATAAATCGTTTTTTAAATTATTTTTATTTCTTGTTCCAGCCTTTCCGGATGTATACAACTTGGTATTTTTTAAGGTAGCTTTACTGAGTTTCCCTGTTCTGTTAACGGGCCAACGAGAGGAAGTCGGAGGTGGGCGCTCAAGAGAAGCCCGAGAATCCTCTATCAATATGGATTTAAAGTTATATTCCGGTGAGCAGAACACTTTGTGTGGTCACTATATATCATCCCGGGCGCTATCGGACTCAACACGAAAGGACACCTCAACCGGCTTGCCCTTGGTTCCGTCGTTATTCTTTCCTCTTATCCTCACCCCCTCTCGATCCGGCCTCACCTCGCAATAATTCGCCTACAATCTTAATCCAATGACACATGGACACGGCCCTCTTTCGACCAACCACCGAACACTTCTACACACAATATTCTGATGATCCTTGTACTGGCTTCTTCCTCTCTCCTCCCCCGTTTTTTCCTCTTTCTCCGTTCACGATTGCACAGCTCTTCGTTAATTTTTAATAAAACGGAATCCTCCTTTTCCTCAGGGTCACAACAACAAATGTACCATCGTAAATCTTGGACAGCCCATTGAATATCCGTTTATGGAACTGGATCCGATTGCATCAGAGAGCCGGTAAGTATGTCGGAATCTTAAGTCTGCGGTCTTCGGTAGTTTCCAGTTGTCACTAGACAGAGCCAGATGCAAGGAACGTCATCGATTATTTCAGGCTCCCAAAGTTGTGATTAAACTCCTGATGACACTGGCACTTGATGATGGGTTGTCATCATCGAGTACCATCATCGCCTCCCGATCATACCAGCACTTGACGATGAGTTGCAACCTTTCGATGACGAACTATCACCTCCTGGTGACACTGCGACTTGACGAACTGTCACCTCCTGATGAAGGTATCACTAAATGCATCGGGAATGCATCGCGAAGTTCTGATGACCCTCTCCGTTCTACTAACTGCCATCTCCTGATTAAATTTTCATGACTTTTTGACCATCTCGATTGGCTCCCTTTTCTTCCCACGGCAGGTCTGGTTTTGAAAAGGGCAGGAAAGGGACGCGAAATATTTACACGCTGTCCTGCAACGCGTATCGGAGAATCCGCGGAACACGCAACGGTGCAGTACATACGTTTGAAAAACACGAACGGTCATTCACTAAGAACGATCGAGATCCTGGCCCTGTAAGTGGGGAAGGAAATCTTCGATGGTAGGTACGTGCGTGTGAGTCGCAACGGCCAAGTGTGACACTCCAGCCACAACAAAGTATTCTCCCGTAGAGTTGTTCGTTGTGTAGTCGACGGAATCTACCGATAAATTCCACTAGGATGGGGTTAAGCGAAATAAGAGGAGAAAGGAAAGAGACGAAGGTAAAAAAGGCAATGCGCGCACACAACCGCACATATACGCACAGACACGGGTGGGCACACACGAAGAAGAGAATATATAATGCTCGGAGAGTCTTGGGTTTCTGCCGTAGGTCGGTAGCGAGCGTACAAGGGCGCGGGAGACGGCCCTTCGGCTGACATTGGCTCGTGTAGTATTTCGCGACTTCCACGAGCAATGTGTCGCCAGTATTTCGTGGGAGTCCTGGGCGAGCTACGCGGAGAAGGACAGCGACGACAACGGCCTGGACGAGGATATTTAGCCTCAAGGGTTAAATAAAGGTGGAGGGTAAAAAGGCAGAGGCCCGATGTGAACACGGGAAGAATCGCCAATGGAGTTTACCAACCCAAGGACCACCGTAGAGCCGCATGCCTACAAATTGCATTGTTCAGGCATGTTGCTGCCGTCACCGCTGCTTTCTTAATGGTACCGACTGGTTTTTTCGGTAACTTATTGTATTGCCGCAATACCGATCGTTCTGCCTCGTTTTATACGGAAATTTCTTCGGAATTACCCAATTTGCTTGCTTCGACTGTACTCCCGATGTAACTTGGCGCAAGGACCAATTCGGTTGCTTGCGTCAGCTTTTGTTCCACACTCAATGTGTGATGTCCCACCAGCGTTCGATCTTTCGTGGATTTTCCTGGTTAAAAGACCTTTTGCCTCTAATACCACGAAATTTTCTCCTAGGATTGCCAAGGTTTCGTAGAAGATCGGGTGAGAACCAGCTAACTGTTCACAGGAACGTGAGGACCAAGGATAAAGAGGATCGACCCGGACAAGGTAGGGAGAAGAAAAAGCCTGTGTGGAAGAAACGGGCGGACGAGAGAGGTCGAGCAATAAGGAACAGAATGGTTTTGCGGTCTGAGTCTCTGTGTGATGCATCGCGTAGTGTTCTACCAATGGTCAGATGCGGGGAGTGGAGGGCGGTAACCCTTCCATCTACTCGTGCCTTCCCTCTCCCTCTCTCTCTCTCTCTCTATCTCTTTCTCTTTCTTTCTTTTCTGTCCTCTCATACCGTCCAACGCAGCACCAGCCATCATCAAGAATTATGATGATTGCAGGTTGCTACCATTTACAGTAGTGCGGTCTCCTCGTTCCTCCTGTCCCCTTCTCTTCTTCGCAGTCCTCTAGCGAGATGGCTCTCATCGTGTACTCCTCGCTCGCAATACAGCAGCACCCAGCTAACTCGACCTATTCCTCGGCTTTATCTTCACCGTCTATTTGTCCCTTAGGTGGAGAAGAAAGGTGATTGTCATGCGCGACCAGCTTCCGTGCGCCTTGTCACCAGAGATTGCATATGGCCAGAAGTCAATTTTCAAAAAAAAAAAAAAAAAAAAAAAAAAACGGTATCTTAGATTATACAGGATATTGCTATGATTACTGGAATACCCTAGGCCTGACTGGAAACAGCTTTGTTTTGATTCAAACTACGCCCACCCGCCGAGTACTGGGTCATAAGAAGTGAATTTGGAAAAAAATGGAGTCTTAGGTCTTGGAGGACACTTCAACGATTACGGGGTCACCTTTAGCCCAACCGGAAGTAGCCTAGTTTCAACGAAAGTTTACCAACCGTTTCATCATTCGTCACATCCCGTCTGGTACTGGGTCATCAGAAGTGAATTTCCAAAAAAATGGAATCTTAAGCCATGGAGGACACTTTTACGACTACTAAGTCACTTTTAGCCCCACCGGAAGAAGCCTAGTTTTCACAAAACTTCGTTCGCCGTTTCGGAACTCGTGTCCCTCTTGACGCCGGGTTCTCGCTCCGGGTTGATTCTGGGAGCCATGTAAATTAGGTTATGAATTCTTAAAGCGGTATTCATTAAGGGGTACAGTTGTCCAGGAAAGCTACTTTCCGACGTTTCTATCACGCGGTTAGAAATCGCCGGTGCGCGATCTCGGTGCATAGGAATCTTGGGGCTTGATAACTTCTTCTTCTCCTATCTTTTGACTGTAATATCTCGTTCAAAGGTAGCCCACAATGTGGCAAGACAGATAGTGGGAACGCCGAGAGACGAGGAAGGAGATCGCGAAGAGGAAACGGAGGCTGCGAGGGAGGGAGAACGAGATATATATATAAGGTGGGAAGGAGAGCATGAGGCGGATAAAGAAGAGAGCAAGATGCAAGAGTGAGACACCCGAAGTATTTTCGTAAGCGATAAATCATCGCGTGCCACCTCCGTGCTCGCACAATGCCGGACTAATCTTCCATCACGCACGCACGATATAACTACGCCCGCATGGCGTCTTGTGATTTACCATCCTTGCGGCTAACCTCTATTATGCATGGCACACGGTGGAAACTGTTGAGAATCCCCGTGCACCTTGCACTCCCTCACACATTTATATCTCTGTACGTATACGTGTAAATTTTTCTTTTCATCCGTATATATGGTCTTCCGAGTTAAATTGACGAGACTTTCGAATCGTTTCTTCCCCTCCAACGTCCTTTCGCGATTTTTGTTTGCAAATACGAATTATACGTACCCCTAACAAACCCAAACAAACCGAAACGAAAAAATCGTTTTTATGTTTATCAAGCTTGAATAGAAATACCAAAAAAACGAATCTCAGCAAATAGGAGCGTTTAGAATTTAAAAAATATATATATATTCGTTTAGACAGACTCTCATCAGAAATCGAAAACGTAAAAAACAAACTTAAAGAAAATTTATTACCCCCCTTTTTTATTTTCTATTTTCATTTTTTTTATTTTTTATTCCAAAGCCAGTTATTTTTTTTTTTTAGATAATTGTGCAGTCAATTTTAAAGGATATTCCAATGGAGGAACTTATCGCTCGTCTATAATTCCATAACTTATGGGATTTTCTTTTGCTAAAAATATTTTTCGACATCTAAATATTTAAAAAAAAATCATCGAGACGAGATCCCAGTAGGAAAAGCAAATAAAAAAAAAGACCGAAAAAAATAAGTGATTTCAGCTCGAAGAAGGACAAAAAACAAAAACAACAGTCTCGACAAATGTATATCCCGTTGTTTATTTATTGATATATCTGGTAAGGTGAACGTCGTTGATTCTGCAATCGGGATGATCGTATTAAAGCGTATTCTCGTACTTAAGGAGTTACTGAAACGAGCCGGGCCATGAATGGAGCAATAAAAGAGCAGTGGTGTAATGGCGCGGGTTTCGAGCCTGACGAAGGACGGAAGACCGAGTGGCGACTGCGACGCGATACGGGGAGGGGGGGTAGGGTAGAAAGGGGTGCGGAGATCTGGTGGAATTAAGAATGACGCATCGGATCAGAGATTCCCGTACTCGGCGTATTCCTATTGGCGAATAAGCCCAGCGGTTACGTATAATTCACCCGGGTCTGACCTAATACGGACGTAACTACTGCGAGTGACCGGACACTCGGCTCGTACATAGCGATTTTGCGGCTGAATTCCAATACGCTCTTCGCCATATCTTTTTTACGGTGAACCAATTTAAATAAATAAATAAATAAATATATTCATGTTCATGACGAAGAAAAATTTTCATTCCGTTATATTTATGCAATGTAGATTACGAAAACGTCAAACTATAACTCTGGACAAGTATCGAAGGACTTTTGAAGTATTTCTATATTGCGAAATCATGCTGAGATCGAACGAATACGTTTATTATTATTCTTCCATTATTTTATTCAGAGATCGAACATATTTATTCAGTATTATGATTCCAACAGAGCACTTGTTTTATTAATTGAGTAATCGTTATTTTTAATAATGCCATCAGTGTTATCGAGAATAAACAATTTTTTAATAGGCTGAATTAACAACTTGAATAATAGCGATTATTAATAGGATAATATAATGAATCAATATTAATTATTAATATTCATTAATATTGTTAAGTCAAGTAGATTTCGAATGGAATTGTTATTATTATAGGTGATCGTGGAGTGATTATTATTCACTTACAGTAGTTATGTTGTTACAAGTATAATACCGTTATTAATTATAATTATAATAGAATAAGTAAAGACATTTTCCCACGATAAAATAATCAATTGAAGTAAATTAATAATAATAATAATAATAATAACAATAATAATAATTCATGAAATAAATTTATCACTTTATTATCACCAAACATTTCTAATTAAATAAAATTATTTTACGAAATCAAAATAAACAAAATATATGTTACTTTGTTTGGGTTTGTTTGATTCTTCGAGACATTTACAAAATTCGAAAAAAAAAAAAAAATCCGAAGACACAACCGGGTACCAAAAGTATCGCCAAAAATGTACGATTTTCAGAAAACGTAATTTTTCTTTTGTACAGGCAGTAAATATTTTTGAAGAACGTTGAGACAGAGAAAAAGTGTGGAAGGTATACATTGGTATTGGAAGCGCAGCGGTTGATTTTTGATTTCATTAATGGTTCGGGGTGCGGAGCACTAATGCGAGACTGTTTACCGAGCACTCTTGGAGCATTAAGAGAGCGGGTACACAGGCGCTTTCCAGCCTCCGAGAACTTCCTCCTCCGTCTGCGCACGTAGCCATCTATTTATATACATAACGTATGAGAGATACGGGAATGGGAACGAGTGGGATAAAAAAAATGAAAAGAAAAAAACAAAAAAAAAAAAATTAGAAACAAAAAAAGGAAGAATATTTCAAAAAAAAAAAAAAAATAAAAAAAATGAAAGAAACGCCGATACTAATTTTTGTCGCGAAAAGATCGTTCGGGTTTGCGCATGCGCGACGTACCACAAGCTCGGGCTTATTCGCGTGTTGCAGGTGCGCCAGTATAAACGCACGATACTCGTCTCCTTTTACACGACGGAAAGAGCGAAATACGGTGGAAGAAAGAGAGAGAGAGAGAGAGAGAGAGAGAGAGAGAGAGAGGGCCTGGGGCGATCTGTAGCAGAAAATTAACACTTCTAGCCAAGTCTCGGGAATAATCGCGGTCTGTTATACGCTGAAAGTTTGCTTATGTTAATTCATCTCTCATGCGGTTCCGTGTGGGCATCGCTGTCGCGCTTCAAATATATCAATTAACATCGTCATTAAGAAGCACCGGCTTGTCCAAGCCACGATACGCCGCTTGCTTCGCGCATATACGCCTGCATATATATATGTGTGTATATATACATATATATACATATATACAGCAAGAGACGTTTATATATATATATATATATATATACGGTAATGAATATTTGGACTTCGTTCGCTCGTCACTCCGCTTCGCCACACACGTCAACGGGCGAGAGCCTCCATATTAATAGATCTCTCGGACTTTTGTCAGACGACAAGTGTCCACCACGCTCACACTCGCAGTATTTCTCCCCTCACCGTGTACGTGTATATATATATGTATATGTGTATATATTTATTTAGTTTTTTATTTTATTTATTTACTTATTTATTTAGTTATTTGTTTATCAATATATATATGTGTGTATAATTCGGCATTCTCAGCCACCATTTTTATACCAAACGTACACCGCTTTCAGAAAAAAAAAAAACTTTTTTTTTTCCATTTTAAAAGCTAACGTATTTTATCGATGTTTATTTATCAATTTTTCGGAACATCGTAGTTTTTGGGATTTTTTTTTTAGACGTGTTATTCAATTGTATTTGACGAATTTTAATTTGATTATTTATTTTCATGATTTGTGTGGCAGCGTTTTATTATTACATTTGAATAACTGAGGCATTATTTTATTCGTATCAATTTTTATTATTTTATATATATTTTTGTATTCGGGATTTGTATCAGTATCAAATTTGATTGAATTTCTCGATCGTTGATTCGTATTAATTTTGACTATCATAATATTTGATTAATCGCCTCAATTATCGATTCGCGTCGATTTTCACGATAATCATGTTCCATTGATTCATTGAATAATGAATTTCTATGAATATTATAATTGTTACATTCAATTAATACCCTCGCCGGAAATCCGTATCAATTTAGTTCAATCAATTTGACGTATTGTTTATTCATCGGATTATCGATTCGAGTTGTTTTTTACCCGGTGAGTATCGTGTCGGCGCAGACGGAATATACAATTGTTGCGAAAGAGGCCGCTCGAGACAAAGACCGGATCACCCATGAAGAAGTCTCGATGAATAATAATTAGCGAGTAGGGTAAGGGACGGGCGCGCGCGCGCGGTAGCTGTCTTTGCAAGTCGTCGCAATTACGATTTCCAATTAGGTGAATAAGATCGCGAGGGGAGTGGAAGGCGAGAGAGAGGAGAGCCAGAAGAGACATTGCGATGCTTAACAACCGTCAACAACGCTACGTATAGGATTGGCGTTATATTGAGGCTTGAGAGAGATCGATCGGCAACCGGGAGATCTCGCGGATCGATATACGATCGGTTCCAATTAGTCACTGCTCACCCGAGTTGTCGTTCGCTCGAGTAACAACCAGACGCGTTTTCGGTCTCTCTTTCTCCTTCTCATTAGTTACTGCTCACCCGAGTTGTCGTTCGCTCGAGTAACAACCAGACGCGTTTTCGGTCTCTCTTTCTCCTTCTCTCTCTCTCTTTCTTTCTTTACCGTTTTCATTGCCGACCGGCTCAAAACTGAAAAATTGAAGTGTCTAAATGACTACAATTAGACACTTCAATTTTTGAAGATTTAATTTTTGTTATAATTTAATGCTTACATAGAATCAAATCTATCACGCAAATAATGTACACCACACGCTGGAGGACATTTCGTCCTAATGCAATAAACCATCTATATGTTTTTTTTCTCTTTCCATATATTGTGTCGTTATTGTTTATTTTATATATTTTTTTTTTCTGTTCTGCATTGTTTTTATTATTATTATTGTGCTGTTCTTTTATTCTTAGATGTTTATGTATAATTTCTCAATTTGTTGTTATCATAACGTTGCTCGATGGTTGTACCAGGGCAAAATAAACTTTATCATCATCGTCATTATCATGAACGATCATCATCTCTCTGACTCTTTTGCTTTCATCACGTTTTTCTTTTATTATGTTAGTTTTCTATATATTTTATATTTTTTTATACGCAATCTTATATAGTCCTCGGATAGCGCAAATCTCATTTCTTTTTCCGGTTCGTTCTTAACCCACTGATACATATATCATCATCATTGATTGCTATTACACGATGATTATCATCATTTTGAGAATATATTCATTCTCAAAATTATCATCATCTATCTCTTTCTTTCTCTCTCTCTCTCTCTCTCTCTCTCGCCACCGGAAGTCCTGTGGCGACCGGACCCGAATTTTTTTTTGCCAAATTCCGTCCGATCTCTTCGTACAAGAATTGTTGAAGGAAAAAAAAACAACACCAGATTCGAAACGAGAAAAAAAAATACTTCTCCCCTTCGCCGTCCCGCCCAGGGGGCTGAAGGGTTTAAAACTCCTCGGTTCCCTCATCCCTATACCCCGAGACAACACGCGTCCCTCTTCCGTACCTTTCTTTCGTTCGTGTTTTTTTTTTTCCTCATCCTCGCAGTCCTTTAGCGCGCGCCATTATTTATACAGGGCGAGAGCTACACGAACGCCAGAGAGTCCGCGCGCCCTCTGGCGCACGCGTTGTCAAGTGCACTACGTCCCGTGAATTATCGCCGTGCCGACTTTCATAAATTCCAGAACGAGATATGGAGCGACAAGTTCAGCTCCGAGGAGACCTCGGTAAGAGGAGAGAATAAGAGCAAAAGAGAGAGAGACTGAGAGTGAAAGGAGGGATTGGGGGAGGGAGGAGAGCGAGAGAGAGAGAGAGAGAGAGAGGAGAGAGAGAGAGTGATCCCTTTACTTGATTCTCCGGCGTCTTTCACGTTGCGTTACTCTGCCGTTTCTCGAGGAGCTTCCTCAAGGAGCGAATATTATTATTCGGATCGTACGCGTAGTAGCTCCGAAGAAAACCGCATCTTTTAATCCGATTTGCATAATGAATTTTTTACATTTCTTATTTTTATATACATTTCTATTTTTCCCCTCCATAAATCCCGATTTTTCTATTGTACCCCCTTAAGGGATGATTCTGCGTTCCACCCCTTAAGGGATGATTTCGTAAAAACGAGGAAATACGTCATATTGAATTTTTGAGAGGAGCAGCTATTTTGATTATTTGGATTTCTCATGGAAAAAGAGAACGTAATTCTTGCATGAAATTGTATTCGAAATCCCCCTTAAGGACTGATTTTGCAAAGTAATTTACAGTTAATTTTACATAGTAGTGTAAAAGTTTTTACTTAGCATGAATAGTTTTTAAAAGGTTCTTTTACATGATCAAAGATTGAACAATATAATTGTATTATTACGTGAAAACAAAAGAAGAGTACCTTTTTTGGCCCGTCGATATTCCTGTAACTTGAATTACTTCGATCAGGATCATTAATAAATAAAATCAAATACATTACTTTAAAAAACGCGTTTATTTAATATTCTTTATTTACTTCGATCTCCGTTCACTTCGATTAAATAATATTGAATCACTGTGTCAATTTTTTTCCAAAAATATTTTTAAAAACTCAAAACATCGTTATCGATACAAAAATAATAAAAAAATTGATTCCAACGGATGCTCCGACGAGTTTACTTATAGTTCAGGTCTCGATGAACGTCGATCGCGAGCGCCGCACGCCGCTCGCCATCTAACGGCTTCGGGCGGAACTAAAATTTCTTATTTTTGCCAAAATTCGTTTTTGCAATTATCGCACTAGTGTGGCATAAAAAAAATCATTTTCTAGACAATTCCATACTTCGTTCCAATCGTCCCCTCTTCGTTCGAAAAAAAAAATCATTTTCTCTCTCCGTAACTCCGTCTCTCACCTGTTAACCCCTTCACTTTCATCTCGGATTGTTCCTCACGGACCACAGCCCGGCCACTGATTTCTCTCTGAGGAGAAGTCTCTTCTTCTCTTCAGTTCACGTGGAGACAAGTGTACGCGGGCACGGCTCGGAGAAAGATCGTTGTCGATATACGTACATATGTACATACGTATATACGCGTAAGGTCGAGCGTCAATCTCAGGTGAAAGTCTTCTTGGGGTCACTCGTCCCCCTCGGATGTAGAATCGACGATATTTCTCCTATACCACTAACTAAACACGCTGTGCTCGTATGAATATAGTTTTTCTCTTTTTATGCGATACGACAATGTGCTGTATCACGTATCGTATAATACACGTACACTAATTGGTATATATTTTATATGTGTAATTATACATTATTTATAATCACTTTTTATCCCTGTCGAATAAAATCATTATTTTCTCTCATTTTTTTGTTAACCACCAACCGGAAGCTCTATACCAGAATCATCGAAGATCTAGCCAGACTGGGACATCAGCAATACCCAGGGGCACCAGAAAAAAAAACAATTTCACAGCTTTTCCCAACGGGTATAACCTGGAACCAGAGGATACGTCCTGACCCACCAAAAAACGAATCTGGAGAACGTCCTGATTTTTGTTTCATCGGAATCATGACCCGTACGACCTTGGGCTTACCAGAGTTCACCCTGATTTTTGTATCACCGAAATCATACGCGGACCAAACTTGATGCACTTGGCTTTTGGAGGGAATCCTTGGAACTTCTGAATTTTCGATTTATCGGTAATCGGAAATAAAGCGAAATCATTTTTTTTTACCAATAACCAACGGGGCCCGTTTTTCACCCCCTTATAAGAAAAATACATTTCTTTTTACTATACCTAATACAACAAACACTCCGACACAACCACACATTATGTATATAATTGTGTGTTGAAATAAAAATTAAAAAATAAAATATTAAAAAATAATTCAATATTGGGAAAATATTGCGTGTACGTAGTTTTTTTTTCACGTTTCAGTATGGGCGGGAGCTGAATGCGCTCGAGGACTTTAACAGCCGGGAAACGCTTACCTCGCGTGAACGCGCCTCATTCGACTCGAGTCACGTCCGTCCTTATACTCACAGCCACGCCGTGCGAGCACCACTTTCCTCATCATCGTATTCTTCTTTTTCTTCCGTCTTGCCGGAAAAAGATGCTCGAGAGCCCAATGAGAGAGAGTACACATAATGCGAGCATGCGTAGAGAGCGACTATGAATCTTATATATATAGGGTGACTTTAATTATGTAGCTTTTTTGAAGGATCTTGTACAATGATTGTGGAACTGAAAAAATATGATTATTAATCGTTTTTCGAAACCATAGTTTTTCAATACGAAGCCCTCTTGGAAAAAAAAGATGCCAGATTTTTTGTCTCGAATAATGTGTGCGAGAGAAAAAAACGTATACCGAATATTTTTTTTTTTAACAGCGTTTAAAAATGATTTTATTAATTGTTCGTATACACACCTCCGGGGGATTCCGCGCCGTACACACGGGGTCCAGCAGACCCCATCGATTTTTGAATATTTATTATGAGAAGACTATATTAATCCGATTTGAATGAAACAAACGTGAAAATGGAGCTTTATTATCTCAAATACCATAAAATTAGAATATCGACGAAAAAAAAATTAAGATTGTCAAAAATACGTAAAAAAAAGAGCGAAATCGTAAAAATCTGTGTGTGTGTTTTATTTCTAAATCATAACATCGTTATTTTTAAACAAAATTCATTGACATTCTTACTAAAATAATGTTAACAGATGAGATATTAATTTTTAAAAAATCATGCAGTATTGGATGTTTAAAAAAATCTTTATTTGGCCACTGTCCGTTAAAGGCTTCATATTTAATTAAAATATTGAACCGAAATTGACGTTGGAGTTGACTGAACCCCAGATGTATCTGAAGGATTAAGAACAATTTTTTTCAGTTCGAAAATCATCATGCCAGATCCTTAAAAAAAAGGAAGGCTAAATTATAAAGGTCACCCTATACACATACCCACACTCCTTAATAAAAAAAATATATTTATTATAATTTTTCATTAGAATACACGTACGCGTGTGCGACGTTACTGAACTGACATAACCTCTAGAGGCGATTAAAGACAATATATTTATATAGTTAGTCGGGGTCATTTGGGTGCGCGCGCAGGGCATATCCGAAGACGCGTTAACGATTGATCGTTATTGATTAATGATCGCGGCGCGGAATAGAGACGATCGCGCGAAGACGGTGTAGGGCCCGGCGCATCCTGTTGCGCGTTTTACCCACGTACGCGCCGCAACCTGTCCACACGAGTATGCGCATATTCGCAGGCAGAGGGAATAATGTAGCTCAATGGTTGGGCTGTTAGACGCGGCTGAGAGACGTCGTAACTAACGAGTCAATTCGAAACGCGAGAGGAACATTTTCCCTTCTCTGTCTTTTGGGTGAGACTGACGGAGATTAATGTTAACAATCAATTTATGATAAGAAGGAGTAATTCGTGCAATTTTTTTATTTTTTATTATTTATTATTTCAACATAAAGTAATTTTTAATATCTTTGCCGTGTCAGCTTTGTCGTGGTTAGTCTATGAGGTATAATTATCATTATCGTTGTTGTTGTTGTTGTTGTTGTTGTTGTTGTCATTGAAGTTATTTGCTGTTGAAACATAAGTTCGTTGTCATTATTGCTGTTGTTGTTTATCGCTGTTGTTTTCGTTGCTGTTCTCATTGTTATATATGCTATTATTGTTGATTTTTCGATTTTTATGATTCTTTGTTGTTATTGCCGTTGTTGTTGTTTGTATCTGCTGCTGTTCTTTGTCGTTGTCTTTGTTTCTGCTGCTGATCTTTTTTTTCACCGTTTTTTGTTGTTGTTTTTGCCGCTTGTTCGTTGATGCAGGCGTTGTTGCTGCTAATGTTTTTTTTTGTTGCCGGTGCTGTTGTTATTTTTTATAAATCGTTTATCGTTGTTGTTGTTTCCGTCATTGTTTTTGTTTCTGCTGGCGTTGGTATTATGTTATCGTTCTTTTTCGTTGTTGTTTTTAATGTTTGTTTGTCGATGCAGTTGTTGTTGTCGCTGCTGTTGCTATTTTTGTATACTTTTCGTTGTTGTTGTTGTTGTTTTCGCCGTTCGTTTGTTGTTGTTGTTGTTTTCGCCGTTCGTTTGTTGTTGCTGTTATTGTTTGTTCGTTTCTTGTCGCTGATTTTGTTTTTATATCAAGCTCTCGACGTATTGTGATTATTAACTGTTGCTGTTTTCGTTTTACGTTTTGGTTGTAGTTGTGATTGTTCGGTGTTGTTCTTTTTAGCTTTTTGTTATTATCATAGTTGTTGTTTTTGTTGCGATCGATGCTGTCGTTGTTGCATCTTGATGATACGTAACGGGATAAATATGAAAATTCCAAATCTTTGAAATAATAAAGTCACGTGAATTTCGAGGAAGGAGTTCTGAATAATCGAAGAAGCGACGGTAGACGAGCGCGATGTCGCAACGTGCTCCCGACGGTAAGTATTACAGCGTAGGTATAAAACTCACCGCTATCCACATACTCGACTCACCCCACGCAGTGAGTGGCTCGCTCGAAATGCCCGAGTGAAATTGCGAGATACATAATTTAGAAACCGGCCATAATTACCATAATTTAGATCCAAGTTTCGTACCGAGACGAATTTAATCGGAACACGATATTACTTGATTTTTCATCGAAAAAAAACAAGAAAAAAAAAAACAGCAAAAAATTGTGTACCAATTAATATAAACTGCGGTGTTTCTCTGAGAGAACTTTCATTCGTTTGTCATTTTTTAAATCGATTATTTGACAATATTTTCTTGCTCGAACGGTCACGAGGGCAAGTAGGAAGATCCGCGATTGGAACGCATTTTGCCATTTATTTGATACTTTATTGATCAAAACTTTTTCTACATGGTACCCGTGTCATGAACTTTTCATTTTTTTCTTGCGCTCAGCCGTGTGAAAATCAACTGGAAAATTCCGCGACGAGGACGAATTTAATTTTAGCATGTCGAAAAATTTTATTCGTCAATTAGTCGATAAACTTTCTCCAATGAATTTTAGTGAAACGTTCTCGACAATTTTCTTCTTCTTATTTTCCCATCGAATGAATTTTGATTTATTAAACAATCGATTAGTGGATATCCGAATATCTCTTCAACTTTTGTCAACGATGCTTACCACAATGTCACGCTTTTTGTCGTTTAGCCGAGTGCGAGTTAAATATCACCAATTTAGACTAATTATAAAAATGTACAGCAAAAAAAAAAAAAAGAAAATCTTCCGCCAAAATTGAGGTGAATCCCAACTTCTGCATAATAACCAATATTTTTCACACGTTAAAATTTTCGATCGATTAATATTCGTCAACAAAATTTTCGTCGTACGCTTTGTAATGTTTTCGTCACTATTCATCCCCTCGGGATTTTCGTGAGAAAGGTAGCCGTCGTGAGAGGCTGTAGGAATTCAAGTGGAAAAATCCGCGAAGCTCAGACCTAGCCCAGGGAGTATCGCGGTCTCTCTCTCTCTCTCTCTTTCTCCCTCTCGGTTCTCAAAGCGTACCGGTCGTCGTCGTTCCTCCAACGAGGGATGGGGAGGGGGGAGATACACCGGAGGGATTTTAGCTCGGTCTCGTCGCTGTGATCTACCGTTCCCCGGAGCCAAGCCCCTCATTAACGCCTTTGCTAAGAAATTACACGCACTCAGTGGCGAACAAGAGCAAGAAGGTGTCTGGTGGGCACGTTCGCTTGCACACGTGGCTTCCCCAGGTTTCTCCCTCCCCCCCTCCCTCTTTCTCTCTCTTTCGTTTTTTTGCCAGTTTTTTGCTATCGATCCTCAGCTTCCCTTCCCCCTCCCTTTTCGACCTCCTCCTTCTGTCTGTCTCTCTCTCTCTCTCTCTCTCTCTGGATCTACGCTGTCCTTAAGGCGCGAGGGTGGACCTCCGATTCATTTCGTTATTTTTACTTCTCGTTCGCGTTACTGTCTTCCTTCTCGAAACCCCCCCCCCCCTTCTCTCTCCTCCTACCGGGATGTATTCACGAGCGAAGCGTGTGAACTTCGAGAGGTAATTCGATCGAGATTTTGGCTCAGATACGATGCACGTTAGTTGGGCCTCGCCTCACTGCTGTGTACCTCGATCGGGGAGGGCGAGGGGGGAAGGGGTGCCTCCACGAGTGGCTATTCCGAGCGGCGGATGTTGCACTGTCAACGCCTACGTTATCCTCCAACGTATATAAAAATACTCGGGAGCTTACTCCTTTTTCGATTATTCAACTATCCTCAATTTTACCGATTTGTTTTTTTTTTTCACTGATTTTTCAACGTTTCGTTTGATTTTTGAAACACTGGTTTAATTGTTCAGTAATGTTTTGTCGATAACTCATATACGTATTTTCGTTAGCGATTTTTTTTAGCGATCTTTCAGAGTTGTGGTTGATTAAAATACTTCGGAGCTCAGTTAAATTATTCAACGATTTTGAATTTCGGCGAGCGTTTGATAATAATTTTTGTTGCCGATTTTTTTTACCGATTTGTCGTTGTGATCAAGTGATTTTGATTATTGAGTTTTTATGGAATGTTTCGTTATCGATATGCGTTCATGATTTGTGCCGATTTTTCTTATTTGTCGCAAATATTCTACGCCTGGTTCATTACCGATATATGTTGAGGATTTCTTGACGATCTTTGTTTCCAACGATAATAATGAACGTGAGTGACAACGATTCGTCACTCACGATTTTCGTCGATTTCTCGGGGTCGATTTCGACCAATCTTCGTCACCGATCTTTACCGATTTCCCCAACGCTTTCTCTATCGCAGTTCCAACAAGCAAGAACGAACAGTCCGTTCAATCAAACGATCCCTGGAGGGCTTCGAGAAACCGATTTTCGTAATCTACGAGACGCGGAAATCGTCTCAGCGTGCGCGAACGACGCGGTACCCATCGTCAGTTGGATCGCAGCTCCGGCGATGACGTCGAGCTACGGGGGGTCGCGAGCGATGTTCGAACGATCGTCACGTCACTCATCGCCATCGCGAGGAATTCGGGCGTGCCACGTGACCGTTTTCTCTTCACCTGTGCACGATCCTCGGACTCCTCGAGCGTGAACCGTTCCCACGGGGTTTCCCAATCATCGCGACCTAGCGCTTCACCACGGGCAATGTCGAGCGTTCCGTGCGTGCGTCCCCATTACCGATCTCTGCTACACTTTGGTATCGTTGCCTCCTTCAACGATCGAGAAAATGCTTGCCGATTATGCTCTTCTCGAGGAAACCGGTACTTTAGCGAACCGATCTCTCCTCTGTGAAATATTTCCGTCGCTGCCGATTTTTTCACAAATTTCTCAACGCCGATTTATTACCGATTTTTTGTCCGATTTCTTATCGATTTATCGTTTTATTTCTTATCGCTTTGTTCTCGATTTTATGATCGTTTCCGTGTCTACTTTTTGGGGCAATTTTTACCGATTTTCGGTTGATTTTTCCTCCGATCTTTGTTCGAACTTTTTACCGATACTTTTTTCGATTTTCTCCCAGTTTTAACCCAATTTTTCTAGAATTTCTCACTGATTTGTTTTAGAATTTTCCACCGATTTCTGTTCGAATTCCTTACCGATTTCACGACGATTTTTTTTCAGTCTTTTCATCGAATTCCTTACCGATTTCTCGTCAAGTTTCTTACCGATTTTTTCCTTCATACAAAATAGTATAAAAAATAGTACTTTCCCGAATATAAACCGTTATCACGTAATTCCTCGGGACTTTATTACCGATACTCGCCGATTTTTCGCAGTTCCTCAAGCTCAGAAAATAAATTCGAGCCCGATAAGCATCGTCCGGTTTTCCAGTTCACCAATCGTACAAACTCACCGTTGCTACAAAACTCATATGTACCTTTTTTTTAAATACCATTTTTTTTTCATTCAAACTCGACTATATAAAGAGAGCAGCTCACATGCCCGTCGCATCTTGGCCGGTTGATTCGTGTGTAGGCGTCCACACAAGTACAATGCGGCGTGTCTGCCAGATGTCTAAATGTTGACAAGCCTCGGCGAGCATCTAATAGCCGTTTAATAAGATTACGTCTCCGGGCGGATGGTCTTGACGTGCGCCGGCCGCGGAACGTTCGCCGTCCTGTGAGCCATCCCCCCCCCCCCCTCACCCCTTATCCTCCATCGCTCTTTTTCTCTCTTCAGCCTCGTATCCCTCGTACTGACCTCTTACGGTTTTTACGAGCTCTTACCGCGCATACGACTCACACATATGTTTAAATGTATACACGTGTACACGTATAAATTATTTTCCAATCTTGTCCCTTCCTATTTGACACCTCAACGAAAATCGTTAGGATTTATTGATCGGTACAGCGATAAAAAATGGCGATCACAAAAACAGTGCTTACATCGTTTGGACCCATGTAAACCCAAACTCTGGAAGGTGGAATTTGATTTTCATCTCGCTCGTTTTCCGCAGTTGCGATTTAACTATATTTATTTTTAGAGGCCGATGGTTTCACGGTGAATATCGTAAAATTTATCTGAATACGATAACGATGGTATTTTACGTCTCGGTGAGAGAAACGATGATGATGATGATAGATTTTATTATGCCCTAGTAAAATAAACTTTCGCGCGACTTAACATAAAACACGTATGTTAACAAAATAAAGATATGAAGTTTAACAAAATAATAATACAACAAAAATATCCAAAAATTTCGTTTTAATCAAAATAACAAAAAAAAAGGTGTAAATTGTCAAAAAATGTTCAGTCTTACCTAAAGACTTGACTGAAGATGGATAATTTTTACTATTAACTTAAACTTTACTATAAAAATAAACTTAAAATATATTAAAAACTAAAAACTAAAAACTAAAAGAGAGAGATGCGAGTTTGCGAATGATCAAGTATGGGCCCACCCACAATTCTGTAATTGACTTTAGGGAACTCTTAACCGCGTCGTTATTCAAGGATTCGAGTTATGTCTCTCACTCCTCCGCACGTCTGGGCCTTATATCAAAATATTCATAATATCGGGCCAGCCGGGACGGTGCGTTTCAGGATTCGCATTTTCTCATATCGATTGTCGCAGTTGAGGAACCACGGGGTGCAACGTTCCGGGAGAGCGCTGCTAGAAAAACCTGTGATTTATCAGATTGGGCCGTAAAAAACAGGCCCCGAATTATATCGGATCTGGTAGAATGCGGGAACAAAAAGCTGACGCTACTCTTGACATTTCAGTATGGAAGCGGATTCTGTGACTCGTCATTTCGGGCCCCAATAAACGGGCCTCATCGATGAGGCCCAATCGTTGAATCATCGCGCTACCAACAGTACCGATCCCTTCGAAAGCTTTCGGGTGTCCGGTGATGATTGAAAGTGTCGAAATTAACCGCTCTCTACTTTGGGCCTTACAGAATTGGACAGTCAAATTTCATACCAAAACTAAGGACCGCAAGTACCGTTTCTCGTTCAGCTGCTTAGCTGATCTCTGCTATTCGTAAGCTTCGGAATTTGGGAACCGTCGTTTTGGGCCCTATCGAACGGTCCCCATAAAATCGATGCCCATTTCCCGCTACTAAAAATATATATTTTCTTCCAAATGTTTCGGGATACCCAATGATCATGGCTATTTTTGCTGCTTACTAATTTGGGCCTGAAAGTCAAAGTCTGGGCCTGAAAGTCTGAAAGTCAGACTTCTAATAGTCAAATTCCGTACTGAAACTAAATATGAAAAGTACGATTTCACTACCAGTTCCCTGGACAATCCGTGTCCACATTTATTTTCGGAATTTGTTTTTCGTCACTTTGAGCCTTGTAAAACAGACTCCACATTCCAAAATCGAGTCGATTTTCCGTATGGATGCAATACGGATTCGTTTATCGGGTATATAACGCGAGAGACCGAGGATTCGAGAGTAGGAGGGGGTAGAGTTTCTCTCAGTCGCGATAATCCTGGAACTCGAAGATTCTCGGTGAATCTCGAGGAGCTCCGATCTCATTTGCATAGGCGACCTGACCCGGAGTATAGGGTCCCAGGAGTATCTCGGCGAAAGAGGTAAAGAGAACGCCGGGCCGGGATTATACATGCGTGCGCATGAATGCGGGGTACGACAATATTCTTGGTTGAACAAGGGCTTCTGTATTTCGAACGTAACGCAGTTTCGATCTATTGACAAGGTGACATTCCAGTGACCTTCAAACCTAAAAATTGGTCGGTAGCTTTCGAAGAATCATCCGTTCGACCGGTTGAACATCAGGATACCATTCAAACAACGAAAGCTGCTGTTGCCTGACCTTCGAACGACCTTTCGGCCCCTTCCCTCCTCGAAAGCTTTTCTGGAGATAAACCTTAATCGTTTCATCCATACCGTCATACCGTTGAAGCTATTCCTCCCGAAGAGCCGAACTTGGAGGGCAAAGGTTGAAGCCCGTAGGCTTGTGCCCTTCATTAGGGCGACAGGTTTGGTGGAGCAAGCTTAAAGGGATCGTCCGGAGCTCCGGATGAAAATAATGTGGTCAAAGTGGGCGGCTTCGATGAGGCCCGAAAGGGTCACGGGATCGAGTCGGGGCCACATAGGCTCTCCCGTACATATTTGTACCTATGTTGGCATTTGTGTAGTCATAGACCCCGTCCGAGTATCCACGTCCGTTCTTCTCGTATGCCCCAGCTCATGGACCTGGCTCGTACACCAATGTATGGTCCCGGAGTCAGGTGAAGCCTACGTGAAAAGAGATGGAGAGAGAGAGAGAGAGAGAGAGAGAGGGGGAGAGTTCAGCCTGGTGCGATTTTGCTCCCTCGCTCACGAACGAGCGAAAGACAGCGTCGTAATCACATTACGTTGATTTTTACGCGGCGGCCGGCTATTAATTCCCCGGCTATACATACAAACGCACATACACACGCGCGCACGTATAAATATACGCTCGGCCGGGTTGGAACGCTCCAACGACCATACAGTCTCGACCATCAAGTCTCTGTATACAGACTCTTCGTACACATTGGAGACGCTGAGGAAGAAGGGGAGGGGGTTGGGAGAGGTTGGGTTGAAGGAGAGGAGGGAAAGAGGGAAACTTATACGCAGAGAGGGCTCTGGCACCGAAGACCTGCCGGGTGTATGCTGGGCCCTCTTGCGACCCCATCCAAGTATCTCTTCGCCATTCTCCTCCTTCTCATTCTTCCTCCTGATTTTTCTTCTCCTCCCCTACTTCGGTTCTTCATCTTCGTCCTCTCGGGATTCTTTTTAAAGGGAAACCCCATCGTGACTGCTTCGAAAAATCGATGTTTTTTTTTTTGTTTGGATTTTTATTTCAAATTGGGGTTTTAAAAATATGGGTGCGAGGAATAATTGAATTATTCGCAAAGAGTAGTGTGTTGGTGGACTTTTAGTAAGAGGGCTAAAAGAAATTATTTCCAAATTATTTAGTGGAAAATTTGACTATAATCATGGATTCATTTTAATCTGACTTTAATTAAGTCTTCCTTTTTTATTAAGTCTCAATATTTCTAGTTCAGTAGTATTGAGTATTAATAAGTCGTAATTAATTAATCACGTATAGTGTTCTGTCAAGTCCCATTATTCCTCATATTTTCAAAGATTTTTGTGATTTTTTAATATCTATGCAATAATACCTTAATGTACATCGAATAACGCATTTGTCTTTCACCCAAAAGAATATGAAGAAATATGAAAAAAAAAAATCATGAAAAATATTTTTTTTTCCGTCCATCAGTCTCTTCTCAACGGTTCCCTCATCCTTTGGCCTTATTTTTTGTACCCTTCCTAGCCCCTTCTTTTCCTCCATCGCCCACCTTCAATTTTATCATCCCTGATTTTTTGGGTTTCGTTGATAATCTCTTTTCACTGGTTCTCTTTTCTTCCTTTATCTCCTATTCCTTTATTCATTTTTATTTTCTTCCACGGTCATTCTTATCCTCCACTTCCTAGCTTCTTCATTCTTGCTTTGACTTCCTCTTACTTTTTCCTCATCTTCGGCCATCTTTATCTCTCTCTCTCTCTTTCCCTTATCCTTTTTATTCTAGTCTTCCATCTTTCTTCCATCTTTTTTCCTGCTCCCTTCTCTTCCTCCTCTCGTTTCTATTCAATACCGAAGGATATCGGTGTGCGGGTGTGGCAAATACGTGCCGGGGTCGAGGGTCGAATCCCGAGCCTGGTGAACCCTCCGGCTTGGCGCTGCTGATGCTGGTGGCGCTGGTGCGCTCCTTAAACCCATGGAAACTTATCTTCCCTCTTTCTCCCTCCTTCTATCCTTCTTCCTCACCTTCCATCTCTCTCTCTCTCTCTCTCCCTCTTCGTTTTATCGTTTTTCCTCTCCCTCTCTCTCTCTCTCTCTCTTTCTCTCTTGGACACTATTGCCATTCTCGCCCGCCGTGAATGCTGCATTAACGCATACACCTCTCTCTCCCTCCGACGTGTCCATATAACCCAAGCAACCCAACGCAAACACATGATCCACCTGTATGTGTAGGTATTTGTGTATGTGTTTGTATATGCGTACAGGACGAGTATTATACGCCGTAAAAATACTCTCGGGATAGATGCCTTGCTGTAATGGAGAATGAGCCAGCTGTGTGTTCCACACACATACACGCACATCCAACCCTGTAGACTCGTAAGATTTGACCTCCGTCACCGAATACCAAAGAGGGATATTCACACTTCGAAGGGATCGCCAATGTCAAAAATTGTTTCGACATTGTTCTAGTTCACCGGAGAAATGATGACGTTCGTTTCTACAGTTTGACCTTACGAAGGACGACTGTTAAAAACGTATCACTAATTTTAATGATAAATAATTTCGTTTCATTATCGTATGGACATTCAGAGAAAACTCTTTTTTTATTATTGCAGTAAAATTTCGTATAAAAAAAATATTTTGTTTTAGTATCGTATTAAAATTGAATTGAAAACGTTTTGATTTATTATTAGATTATTTTATTATCAATGTTAAAAGTGTTAATACAATAATAATTCGATTCTTAACCGAATATTTATTGTTTCAACAATTTTAAATTCATTGGCAAATCAAAAATGTTTCTGATGTAATGAAAAAATATTTATTTAAATTATTGTATTGGAATTCCATAAAAGGGTTTTACCTTTTTAATGATATTATTATATTGTAAATATTATAAATGTTACACGTCATTATTGTATCCAAATACAATTATTTTATTATAGCTTTTAATAAAGACTAATAAAATGCTTAATAAAAACGTTAATACAATAAAAAAACAAATTTCTTTTCATTACAACATATTCCAAAAGTATATCCATAATATATATATATATATATGGATATACTTTTAAACCATCCATCGTTTTGAAACAAAACCTGATACATTCCTAAATATATACGAACAAATTATATCCTTTATTTCAAAATAACCAAAAAACAAAAGAAAACAAAACCCAACACATGTAAAAATACGAATCGTAACATGGCAAACGATTAATCATGTTGAAATAATTGAATCACATAAATAAACGAATTACTACGATTGTTATTATTATTACTGAGGGAAAAGATATTGATGTTCGATTAATCCCTGAGTCCGACTGTACCGTTGAAGCATCCTTAACGCACTGTTGAGGAACACCATCTCTGTTTCAAGCTCAGATCCGTAAATTCATAAATTCTTCTCCCCCCATATCCTACCCCCTCCAGCCCCTTTATTTCCGAGTACTACGTCTCCTGTCTCGTTTGTGTGTCTCCTCACACGTATATGAAAGTATACACTATTTTTGGTTTCGTCTATATGTTCTTATACATATTCAAATATATATATATATATTAATATATACATTTAATATTTATATATTTATATATATTCAGATGTATGAATTTACGTACACAATATACTTGTATAGGGTTGAATAAGGCAGGAGGTTTGATACGCGCAGCACCGAGGAGGAGGGATAGGCGTGGGAGAGTTCATTGAGGAGAGATAGTATCAGCGATTTTATTTCAAAGCGGACATGCCCGTTACGAGAATAAAGTGGAATGGGCCAAGGGATAAAGGAAAGGAGAAAGGGGAGGAAAAGGGATGAGGGATATGGAAGTGCTGGTTGTTGAATTCACAACGGGATATAATATGCCCTTCGTATCCTTTGCTCTTCGTTACATGCTTACGTAACGCGGAGGATCGGAACTCTACAACTCTATAGGGCGAGTCTGGCGTGGAAGGGCGGTGGGGGGTGGGGGGGGGGGGGGGGATGGTCCTGCTAACTACGAGGACCCATTGTTGAACCGTGACAAATGAAACCGCCATTTCGATCGCAAACGAAACTTCAATTTTGTTTGTTATGAAACCTTGAGGTATTATAATTAATTAAAAATGTTTTATGTTGTTATTGGATTCAAATAAAAATTTAATGGATTCATTACGTCAAATATTTTTAATGAAATTAAAATAATGTTAATGTAACAGTAATATTGAATATTTCAAAGTTGGTAATTAATTTTTATATGAATTATTAAATAATCGGTTTGATGGTAAAAAAAATATTTTTTTTATTGCGTTCGTTAGCGAATGTCAAGGCTCAGTACTTGATGTTTAATTTGATCGGTTGTTGTCGATCTATGTGTATTCATAGATGGATATCAATGAAACGCTGACGTTTTTGATAGTTTGAAGGATGTGAGTTCTTTATTTGAGTATTTTTCAGTAAATAATTCAGCAGATGGAAATATACGAATAAATGACGATTTTCTGTGGGAAAACAGATTTGGAAAAAATATTTTACGAGGATTTAGGAACGAGCGTTTTGGTAAGTTAACTTTCGAATAAGTAGGCTCTGCATTTTTAAGGGCATTTATAAAATAGTGCAATATTTGATTTAACGATTAATTAATTAGCGATTAATTGAGATCTCGATACGCACTAAAGTTTGGGATAATTATTAATAATGATAGGATGAATCGAACGTATTGATTTAATTGTATAAATTGAGACATTATTTTGTTAAATTTCGCAAATCGAGAGTTTCTCTACTTTGAAATAAATTTTTTACTCGACGATCCGTCTAGTAATACTTCAATAATAATCACTGACAAAATCGACGAACGTAATCATATAAATAAAATAAAGAGGAAGGAAGATTGTGTAGGTGTATATTTTTTTTAAACATTTTTTTCGCCTTGAGGAAATACGTATTTTCTTGGGGAAGAAGAAAGTGGAAAAAGGTGGGTTTCCCATGGGTTGGATATTAGGATGATGCGGTACACAAATTGTAGTACCACTATTCGTTAGAATAATGCCCCATCGCGAGTACGTGTACGAAGGAGCACGGCAATCGCTCGGAAACGATGAAATGAGAAAGGAACGAGTGGAGGATGAGGCGATGAGAGAATACGAAGGCGAGAGCTGAAGAAAATCGAGGGCTTGATAAGCCCACAAACGCGTATAGATATAAATTTCTCAAACATTGATTATTCCCTCCAAGTATGCGATTAGATTTACGCGTCTATGGGAAACAACAATTTATTTATTTTCTTTTTTCACGCGTTGGTATCTCGAAAATATTGTAAATTAAATTTAATAAAATAATTGCAGTGTATATTTGAATCGAGAATTAAATTAAATGCGTTGAATTATACAAAGTAATATTATTTATTTTTGAAAACTAATTGTTTTTTATGGTGATTCTTAACATCGAGATATATTCTTGAAATATTCGTTTTGTTTGTTGTTACAAAATTGCATGAAAAATATTCAATTGTATTATCGTATGAAAACATAATTTTTCAAAAGGTGTAATTTAATTATTGCGTGAAAAATGATAAATAAATATGCAAGGCATTGTATTGAAATACGGTAACAAATATTTAATTTTATATAAAATATTAAATCCTATTTGTGTATCAACAATGAATTGAAAAATTTACAAATAATAATTATACTGAAATACAAATTAAATACAATCATAACATCAAGTATCTCGAATCAAATAAAAATACTAATTAAATATCAACATAACAGTAAAATTGAATATTTCGATAAAAATTTTAAACAATAATAAAATCCCATTTATTACAATTAAAAGTATTCATCCAACAATGCAATTCAATATTATTCACAAAATTCCAATACAAAAATAGAACCAAATATTTCCACATTCTCCCAGATCTATAATTAATACTATAAACATTATATTTTCAATTAAATTTATTAAACCTCCATATTTTATGCAAACCAATAAACGGTAGCTCGAGCTATTTGGTGGATGAATTTGGGTCGACCTGTACTCGCTGGAAACGTCTTGCACGGATACACAAAGTTGCAAGAGAAGAGAGTCTCAGATGAGGGTTGCGTGGATTGTATACGGCTACCGTTGAATGCAATCGGTTTGTAGCGGCGTGTTTCGTTTGAATTATAATGCCCAGATAGGAGGCTCATCTATTGTCCGTGAGGATGGGGCTTGTGTGGGTTTTGCTGGCCGGATGGACGAAACATTTGCAGCCAGAATGAGAAGAGGTTTAGGAGGGACGAAGAGGAGGGTCCGGGGAGGGCACGAGAGTTCTCCTGGTCATTCAATGAGACTCTTCGGAGAGGCCCGGAGTGTATGGTCCCGGCAACGGACCCTCGGTCGGTTCTTAATAGTATTGAAATTGCTAGTTAGACGCATAATCGAGTTATAAGTTTTACCGAGTTGGAATGATGAAGGTGGATTCTTGCTTCTCCTCCGCCCCGCCGCCCTCTGCGCTTTGCCCTTGCTCGATGCGTGAGGCTTGATGGTACCTGCGTTACGGCATCAATCTGCCGACCATATTGCACAAGCTTCCACTCCGAGTAATGAAAATGAAAGCCCGTCCACTCTCCCCCCTCCTTCTGCCGCCGGTACCGTGGCAAACTCGCAACCACGAATCCGCGGAGAGAGAGAAAAAGCCCGAGCTACCGCGCATGGGAACCCATTTCTAACCTCGGGCACTTCACCTGCCCTCAATTCCGGGTCGTCTTAAGATTCTGATCGATATCGATTGTTGATAGATACCTCAACAATGCTTCAGGGCTGCTTGACCTCTGGAATACAATTCAGAGGTCGAGCAGAGGTCGGTTCCACAGGTATTAGGGTGTAGTAAAAAGTAATCCATTAGTGTGTCGATATCGTCTGTTGATAGATGGCTTATCAATGATGCAGGGATGCTAGACCTTTAAAATACAATTTAGAGGTCAAGCAGAGGTCAGTCCCACACGTATTAAGGGGTAGTAAAAAGAAATCCATTGCTGGGTCGATGTCGTTTATTGATAGATGGCTTAACGATGATCCAGGAACGCTCTGGAATGCGATTAAGAGGTCAAGCAGAGGTCAGTGCCACACATACTAGGTGTAGTAAAAAGAAATCCATTATTTTCTGGACCGAACAAATCACACAAATGTCGCGAAAGTTTGTTCAGCGCGGAATCTCATATTTCCAACGCCATCTAGCGGAAACCGGTCGGACTTGTACAACGCGAGCTACAGATCACTAAAGCCATCTATTGGAAAAATCATTGAGTTCTTTTTACTACGATTAATATAAGAAATAAACAATATCGAACAAAATAAACAAAACTGATCAAACAAAAATGACCTTTACGCAACGAAACAAACGAGAACGACTAATTTGGGTTTGGGTTTATTCGGATAAGAATTTGAGTTTGGATTTTTGTGGATCAAAATATGAGTTTGAGTTTTAATCGATGAGAAATTAGTTTCGGGTTTTCCGTGGATCAACGATAACCGAAAAAAATGTCACTTCGGGAAATAGTTGAATTCTTGTTCGCTTAATTAAGGGTTATCGGAGATCCGTGAAATCGGCAGTTTCGTTTTTTTCCCCGTTCGAAAGAAAAGGGACCACATACCCAATGGGCTGATCGTACACAGTGGATCCGATGCGACATGACTGATGATCCTCAGGGATCTTTGATGAATTCATTCGACGGCATTTGAGCTTGAATAATCCTCTCTCGTAGACGGGTGTTAATAGGTGCTCGCGCGGTCGCGCGATTATTGAGTAACGCAAATCCTACACGTTGCGCCGCTGCCCACTGGTCCTCGATCAGCAGCGAGGTGCCCGAGGTCTTGTTGCAATCCCGCGAGATCCGTCTCGCTCGTTTAAGGAGCCGACGAATCGGAACGATCCAAGAAATATTTTTATAAAAATGAAAAAAAAAAAAATATATGGAAAAAAAAGTATTTAATGAAAAACGAAGAAAATAAAGAAGCAGAAATCAATACGATGACACGAGGTGCGCTCGGGCCGTGGCTGTGACTCACGAACAAGGAGCCCGTGTATGCGCTGTGAAAATGGACAATGCTTCATTAGATCATTGTCGATGCACAATATCACACAATTAGCTTGACCGAGCGTTCGCACCGATCGAGTATCGCCCAGCCTGCCCGCGATGCCTCTCAAAAGGAATCTTTAAACTTTTTCTCCCCCCCTCTCTCTCTCTCTCTCTCGCTCTTTCTCTTTCTCACGTTTCGTTTGGATGTTGAAGCCGCCTCGGCTCGATCTTTCTCGCTCTTCGCACGATCTACCGATCACTCGACGCGTCGATCCCTCGATCGGTTCCTTTATGCATGCGCTTGCGTGTGCATCATGTCCAACAACATAATGATCTTTGTACGGGCTTTCTCCTCTCTCTCTCTCTCTCTCTCTTTCTCTCTTTTTCTCTATGCCTACCTCCACTCGCTCGGAGGGTGACCGTTCCTCCAGTTTGAATCGCTAAATCGTCTCGAGCAACTTGGGCGGTGAATCGACAAGGATCGGATGCTTCATCCGTAGTAAATCGACAGAGGTCACTGAAGATCGGTTACTTTATCCGTGGTCAATCAGTAGAGATCGATAGAGATCGGTTATGCCATTTTATGGGAAATCGGCACGGATTGGTCGACCTTATCCAAGCATGGGAAATTGGAAAAGATCGGTTACTTCATTTACCAAGAATCGGCAAAATTTGGTTACTTCGTTTATGGCCAATCGGCAGAAATCGGTTTCTTCGTCCACGGAAAATCGGCAAAGATAGGTTACTCCATCTACGGAAAATCGGAGGAAATAGATTACTTAGCAAATCGACGGAAATCGGTTACTTAGTAAATCGACGGAAATCGTTTACTTCATAAATCGGCGAAAATCTGTTACTTTGGTGACAAGTTCCCTTGATAAAGAAAAAAGGTCATTGCCGTTGGACGAGAACGATTGCACTTTGGTATCGGATTCTTCCGGGTCAACGTTCCTTTTTACCTGCGAGGCCGTAAGTACCGAAACGCATTGCGTCACCTCTATCGTCTTTTCTCACTGCACGCGAGGCTGCCCGATTGGTTTTTCAAAAACGAAGCATTCCACAAGCTCTGGCATCAGGACAGTGAGATCTAAGCGCACACGTCAACGATTCTTTTCCCATTTTTTTTATTCCCTAAAAACAAATAACCAGCGTTGGGACTCCAGCGGACTCAAGGTATAGCGGAGCGAGAAAATTATGTGATCAAGATTCGACTCCGGTGAACGCTCTCGGCTCAGCTGCTCCGTCGCTGGAATTCCAGCGGGTTGTGCACCTTCCTCGCACGCTGGACACCAACAGCGAGATAGAAAGAGAGAGAAACCGATAAGACCGTGTCTTCGAAACTACCGACTAGCTCTAGTCCCTTCTTCCCTTCGCGCGCGTACTTTTCTTCCCTACAAAACTCACCGACCCTTTTTTTTTGTAAATACCAGTATCGATTACAATTTATGAAAACTTTTCGACGCGTTTCGACAAAACTTTGGAGGGTTATACACTGTTTTTTTTTTCAAATTGATTTAAGTATCTCGATCACTCGATCTTTTGAATAATACATAATCAAGATACATAAATAAATACAAGAATTAGTGGAGTCCTTAAAAGCTTTGACGAAATCTGTAAAAACTTATATATTTATTCAGGTATTTCTTCAATAATATATATTGATTAGATATAAAATATTTAAATATTTTTAAATTCGGTGAAATCTGCGGGTTCGTTAAGAGGAGGTTGAAATTTCAGATCAGGCTTTTCTACATATAAATATATTCATGTATAATTATATATATATATATATAACCACATCCAAAATTTAATTTGTATATTTTATATTTTCAGAATTCAATATTTGACAAATATTATATTTTATATAATATTTGATATTTGAAAGTAATTTAATAATATTAAAAATAATTTTCTTCATAATATAACAGGAATATAATAATTTAATATTCAATATAATATGTATATAGTTTCTATATTTGAAGAATTTAATTTCTTTAGAATTCTGTGAAATTCATTGACTTCCATTAAATATGTAAAATAATAGAATTTTCGAAATCTTTATTATATATTACTGTTAATGATATATATATATATATATAAATAATAAATTATAATAAAAATTATTATAAAAATCCTATTATTCTATATATACAACGAAACTCACTGAATTTCACACAATTTTAAAGAGCTTGAATTCTTTAATTTCATTATCAACACATACACGCCCACATATCTATACACATACACATATATATATTTATATAGAAATGAAATCGTGTTGCAGCAGATCGGGAAGATCCCGTCGTTGCATCGAGCAGAGTTCGTGCCCTCATGGTGTTGGCTCTGTACATAGGTGCTCATACGGGTGCACCAGGCCCTGTCTCTTCTGTCACGACAAAGTCGGCGCTAATGAAAATTCCGGTAAAGCATATACGAGAGGAGCCCGATTGGAATGCGGTCCAATTAGAAGACTTTCCCTCGTTGTATATCTACGGTCGACTCTTTGTCTCTATCTCTCTCTCTCTCTCCCTCTTAATCCGTTAATATCGTGGGTAGTACGCGGCTGAAATATATCCACAAGGTATACGTAGCGGGTGTTAGCCAATCTTGACGTATGATCGTGTTGAACTTGGAACTGAAAGGAAATCCGCGAGAATTGGTTTATTACATGAAAGATCGGCGAGGAGGAGGGGAGAGGAGGGGCAGGTCCAAAGAGAGGAGCTGGATAACCTAATGGTGATTCGGTTTTCTGGCACACCAGGATTCCCTCTCTTTCCCTACCTAGGCAACAGCCTCGTTTTGTCTCTTCGTCCATATATCTTTTTATTCGCCTCTTCAAAGCCCTTCGAATCGTATTTTTCCTCTTCCTGTTCGCCCTTCCCTTCGACTCACCCATCTCCCCACGATAATCTCAATTCTTCCCGGTCTCAGTTTTGAACCAGACCGTGTTCGCTCTTCGAGCGATACTCGCGAGTCCGCGAGGGTCACTTCGTTCCAAATGAACCCAAACGGACGTTCCTGACGCGAAACATCTTTTCCGCATTAAAAAAGAAAAAAGAAACAACGTCACTGAAAGACTGCAAGATCATTTGTCTCAGTGAGCGGTACAACTCTGGTTTGTCGCTGTAGAATGCCCGGAGCATTCGTCGTCTATTATATATGGTAGGACTGAGCACTTCGTTTGCGAGAGACGACTGGCGTTTAGCCATCTAGCGGCGCATTGGCGAACTACAGGATTACCGGGCTACGAAGCTATTTTTGTTGCTTCGGAGTTTGAAACATCAGCACTTCTCGTGCTGGACAGTATTTTACGATCGATCATTTTCAAAAATATCGTTTATTGTTTTTCTTATCGTTGCTTATCGTCGTATCGTTGTGAGGGGAAAAAAAGAAGCGTTGTTTTTCGCGAATTAATGACACGAGGCAATCGGAGAGTAAAACGTGTGATTTTATAATACGTTTAAGCGGGATGCTACAGCGAGCAAAGAAAATTACACGTATCTTTCCTCCTCGCCTTCACTTTCGCGTCCTTCGATGCTCTGTTATTCACGAACGGCCAACACCACAGGCGTCCACGAAGCGAGGCTTCTTTTAATGAACTAACAAATCAATTCGATCCTGATTAATGTCGAACCTCGGGCAATACCCTAATTACCCGGGTAATTGCTCGATTGAAGACGAGCGTTTCCGTATGCTTTTTTTCTTCGCTCGAAACTTTTTTTTTTTTTTTGCTGCTTCATCTCCGTCTTACACGTAGGTGGGGTCGTGTTCTTGTGTCGCGATGCACTGTCATCCGTGGATACACGGGTACGTCACCTTTCGCGGTCTCGAATAATTACGGGAAAATGTGTTTGCGAGACACCTCATGGATTTCCGTTGCAAAATTATCCTAACGAAGTGTATTAACGCGCCCGGTCATCTCCGGCTAATGCTACCGACTCAGTAACCCCTTTCTTGTTCGTTCTTCTCGTTGTGGGAATCGTCGATCCGACAATCACCGAGATCTTTAATAACGATATCGGAGTTTGTACTTTTTCTTTTCTTTTTTTTGCAACGAAAGAAAACTGCCGAGTCTGGACGTCGAGTTCCGCGATGTAAGCGAATGTATAATTGACACGATCGGATGATTCGCACATTCTAGATACGGGCTCGGCCGTGCTGCGCATTTCCGTTGTGCAAAAGTGGGCGTGTCAGTTGAATCGAGGTAGGCGTGAACTCTGCACAGGCGCGTGCGCAGAAAAGACAGGGGTAGAAATGAACGATTCGGTGCACAGGGGCATGCGCAGCTCTCGAAGAGAACAAAAATGGGCGTGTTCGATGCGCAGGCATATGCGCAGGTCGCGAAGAGACTAGAAACGGGCGTGTTCGATGCGCAAGCGCATGCGCAGAACACATAGAGAGCCGTACGGGAGGTTCGACGCAATGGAGCATGCGCACAATACGTAGGCAGTGTAATCAGTGATTTTCGACGCGCAGGCGCATGAACGGAGCGCGTAGGGTGCAAAAATGAGTTTCTTCGATACGGAAAATGTCTGGTACTGATGGAATTTACGCTTATCATGCGCCCATGCGCACAATGTGGAAAGAGCATGAATCGGTGAGTTTCATGCACAGGCGCAGAACGTATAAATAGCCCAAAAGGGCGTATTCACTCCTCGGAAACCCGGGAAAGATGCACGATGACCCGTGAAAAAGTTGTCCACGACTGATCGTGGTAACGCGCGCGAGCGATGTTGCCGACGGAACTTTATTGCGGCGGCAACAAAGTCACGTGACCCCAGCGACGCACGAGGAACGGAAAGCGAGGAGGGTATTAAACGAGAAGGAAAGGAAGAAGCTGGACGTCCGCACGGCCTGTCCGTCAAGTCAAGAGCAGACCGGAGCATCGCGAGGACCCCGAGAGGGCCTGACAGGGCCCAAGTAGGGGAGGGAAACTAGCGCTACAGCATTGTGGAAGACGGAGCTCTCGGGGGCATCTCTCTTGAGCACCGACGACGAGAGCGCCCATAGCGAAGGCCCTACCCCGCCGAAGAAAGAGGTGAGAGGTTACGCAAACACGGGGCCTTATCTGATGGCCCGTCAGCAGGCGCGCAAGACCCAAGCGTGTCATGCCAGCAGGGCCCGGCAGTCGTTTGAACGACCGAGAGCTCCGGAACTGCCACACGCTTGGAACGAGCATCTTACGTGTATACGTATGTACGTGTGCGAGCGCGGGATGCTGCTTTTCTCTCCTTGAGATACGTGTCGTCCCGCACTTCACCAGGGCCCTCTCGAGACGATGCGTTACATACTAAAGTGACGTACGAAACGTGAATCACGCGGGCCACTCCGCGATACCTCGAGACCCGCTGTCCATCCGATTTATTCAATTTAAATCGCTCGCGCAACCACCAGATACCGATCTATCGTACCGGTCTCCGATACGGGCCGTAGTTTATCGACGAGCAAGGGAGGTGGAGGGGAAACCCGTGTGTTGTCTTATTAGATGTAGCATCGCTTCGAAACGATGTTCTCGCTCGGCGAACGCGAAGAAAAAAAAAACGGAACACGTCGATTCATTGTGATCATCGACAAGGTCGAGAAATTGGAATACTTCGTGCCTTTAGGTTTCTTCAAACCCATCGCGTCACTATCGGCTTACCAATTTCAAAGATACAAAAATTGTTCCGGATTTTTTAACCTCGATCGTAGGTTCTCAATAAATTAATATATTTTTTTGTTTTTTGTTACATCGTACGAAACGTCAGAATGAAAAAACAAACGATCGCCCAGACTCTCCTCGCTACGGTTATGTACTTTGCGTTAGCTCGATATAAATGCAAACGCATAAAATAAAATCAAACGAAGGAATCGCGCACGATGTACTGCTGAATATTCAAAAAGTTCTGTAGACTTGAAGTCTCTCTCTCTCTCTCTCTCTCTTTCTCTCTTTTCTCTCCCTCTCTTATACGCACGATTGGAGCTGGACCTGGATGTACTCTCTGGGGATACGAGGCTTGTTTGATAATTAGGTGCTCGGGAAACGGACCACGGGGGGTCATCTTATTGCTCAACACGTGGGTGTGCTTGTACGTGTGCGCTCGAGCCTCTCGCGCGGTAGATGTTGTTCGCAGTTGAACGTGGGTTAAAATGTAGCCGACGAAATTGACGGGGATTCCTTAATAAGGGCCTCACTCCTGCCCCCAACACGAGCAATCCTTAGGCCCGGTTATCTTCAGCCTCTTCGGAGATACCCGTCTCTTCCCCGATTCGCGCCCCCCAACCCTCTTACATTTTTCAACCCGGCTAATCCAATTTCAATGCTCGACTACGAGTATACGCCGGCCCTCAATCTTCGACGAAACTTACTCGAAAGTAGTTCGCTTCTCTCGCCTCTTCTCTCGTTTTATTTCCAAACGTCAGTAAAAATACGTTACTGGTTGCAACAAGAATTTTTTTGATAATCGGTGGTTTTTCGAAAGATCGGTGATGATCTTTAAAAACTGATGAACATCGGCAATTTAATTGGTATCGTTTTATTTATTTTTATTTTACCGGTTTGTCAATATCGTTACCAATATTTAAAAAATCGTTACTAATTTTTTAAAAATCGCCACTCGTTTTTCGTTCGTTTAATAAATATCTTACCAGAGATTACCAACATTTTTTCCGTTTGACAACGATCTTGTCGTTGCGTCAAAATATTTTAGCCATCCGCATTGATTTTTCAAGATCGGTAATGATTTTCCGGAACTGCCGGTAATCCTCCAGTTTGGTTATCTCAATTTTTTTTCCAAATTGTTAATGGCTCGTTTTGGATGCCGATTTTTTTCAACGTTCTCAGGCGTTCCCATATCTCGACTAGAAATTCGCATCCTCGTCGCAATCCGGACACATAAGAAGATTGGCACAGAGTCAAAGTCGTTTTGTACGGCCCACGCGTTCGACACAATCCTGCTCGTTTCTCGAGCGCTATATTGGACTCTTTTGGGCTCACTCGCGCACACGCATCGCTTATGAAGACATAAATCAAGAACCTCTTCGAGCATACCTGACCCCCCGTTCCTCTGCACACGATGCTCGCAATTACACAGGCGTAAGCGTAACGCGATATACGACGAAGCGCTTACAAATAGTCTGTATATACAACAGCTCGTTATTACGTTCGACCGAAGTACCAAAGACCCACTCTCGGCCATTTTTTTCTCTATTTTTCTACTTGTCATTCACCAGTCATCATCCCTGGTACCGAGCATTCTTTTTTTAAGGAAAAGCCTGAAGTCTTTGCCTCGCCTCTTACAAATAGCTCCAACCATTTTTACGTGCCAATCTTTTATCCAATTATCAGGGTCGTTTGCAAAGTCGTATCGAAGTTATTTTTAGATAGTATCATCTTTTGCAAAAAAATACCAAGTTTCAATCGGATCGATATATTTCTTTGCTTTTGGCATTTGTTCGAATCAAGGAAGTTGAGTACTTTTCAAAAAATTAACGAAAAAGAATTTCGTGCGTTGATTAAACGTTACTTTGTGAAAGTCAAAATATTTCAGGAGACTGAAAAGTGAAGCTTGATAATCATTTTATTGATTTTGTTTGGAATACAGTTGACAAGTAATTTTGAAATTTTTGAAACTGAATGTACCAATATACCTAAATTCTAATTTTTGCTCGCACTCGCCACGTCCCCAATTAATACAAGAGATCCGCAGCATCGGAAAAATTTAGTAATTTTTGTGGTGATAGAGAAAAGATTGATTTCGGTCTGTAAAAATTTTTAGATCGACCGAACGCTTGTAAAAAAAATGAAAAATCCACACGTCTATGGTATTGAATTTCAAGCGTTGTCACACATTCGTTGGTTTCTCAATTTTTTTCAAAAATTCGAGTGGCTCAAAAAGGCCGTCAATTTTTTACATAACACAAACCATATTGATTTCGACATTGGCCAACTTTCAGATCGACCGAACGATTCTAAAAGAAATGAAAAATCCTCGACTTCACGATGCTGGATTTTTGAGCGTCGCTTTTTAACCGCGTCTTTCCGAATTAATTCCAGGAATCCGAAGCGTTAAAAAAATTTGACAATTTTTGTGGAGACGAGGAACAGGATGATATCGGTGCCTGCAAAATTTCATCTGTCTCGAAGACCAGGGAGAGAAATGAAAAAATTGTAGAGCCGAGTAGGCGCAAAGTGAGTTCGATCTCCCCCGTTCTCACGGGGTATCAGCCGTTAATTTTCGGCACAAACTCGTAGTGCGTGGTTCTTCAGACGGAAATTCTTAGCGAAATTGTGCTAATCATAGGAGGCTGTAAAGGGGTTTCATTTAAGGGGGTATTGTTCATCTCTCGACACTTGGATCGTTCAATACTCGCGTGTCCCTTTGTCCGACGACTATACGGTGACAAAGCAAACAAAGTGGACAAAAAGTGACCAGGTACCCGGACCAACTTCGAGCAGGTCCTAGGCTAAGAAAAATCAATAACGAACGTCGTTAAAAAAAAAAAGCGTTCACGTGTGTCCCGTACAGATCTGGAGCTGAGATTTTTTTTTTTCGTCCTCACTTGTATTTGAGTTAGTTCGAGGGAAAAAAAAATCATAAGTACGATTTATACACATGACTCGGCCGGGTCGCGCGACTCGACGGATCTTCGACGTTCCCTCGACTTCGGACGAAAGACGACAGTCAACGTTTGCTCGACAATTATGTAAGCCCGTCAAACTGTTTCACCAAACATTCCATGAAAACGGGACGGGAGATTGAGCCAAAGAAGAAACACTCGAGCCGCTGGCCGTGTTCACACGAGTATCCGCCTGCCATATTGCTCTCCTCGATTGACAACTATGAGGAAAATCTAGCCAGAGAAATAGAGAGAGAGAGAGAGAGAGTAAAGGAGAAAGCAATTGAAGAGAACGAGAGAAATACGAAACTTGAAAGGAATCTCATAGAAATACAAAAAGGGACGATATCCAAACGAGAAAAAAAAGGTAAATTGTTCGAGACAAAGAGAAATGTCTACTTTAAGGGGGGAATGTGACTGTTAGAAAAACATACTATTTCACGAATATTCAAAATTCACTCAATCGTTTCTTTTAGGCTGAATTAAATATATGGTCTTGAATATATTTAATTGAGCATAAGAAATAATAAAAAATAATAAAAAATAATGCAAAACTGTGAAAAAATAATACAAATAATACAACATTATAAAAAATAATAATACAAAATGATACAGAATTATGAAAAAATGAATAGAAAATTATAAAAAAATGGTACAAATAATAAAAAATGATACAAAAATTCACGCTAAATTAAACATTATAAACATATCGAAGTTCTCAACTTTCAAAGAGAGAGAGAGGGAGAGAGAGGAGGAAAAAACAAGAGAAAAAAGGCTCACCTTAAAGCAGCGCAACGTGGAGCGTCCGGGCCGTTACAGATCTCATCCAGCATGCGGCAAACACCGGCTCTTGTTTAACTATCTCACGATCCCACGGTCTGAGCGCGCACCCGGGCAGGCCACGCCGCGTCTCTCCCGGTCCGAGAGTTTGCGTTACAACCGCGATTGGATATATACCTAACGAGTTCGACTTGTCGTCCCGTATGTCCTCACCTTGCCCACAGAGACTCGGAGGAAATCTCCACGGTGCGAACGCCGGATGTGTGCCCGCGCGCACGACCGTGTAACACATTCGCGTTCCGTGCGTACCCGATCACCGATAAGCTTCGATTGGATCCGGGAAACTCGCCGCCCAAAGATACCAGGAGCTTCTACTCGAATCCGCCATCTTGGAGAACACGAGAAACGAGCTTAACGAGCCACCGATCGACCCCACTCTCTTTTTACACTTCCTGTTTTATCCTCTCGAAGGATTTCTTTGTTTTTTTTTTCAACTTTTTGGGCTTCTTGGTTACGCACGAGTAGTGGAAGGTTGGAACAAAAGGAAGGACTTTCGTGTGACCTTGTGACCTTTCGAATGTGTTTTTGTATTTCCTGTCGAAACCGCTTGTTTTTTTTTCTTCAACTTTTTGGGCTTCTTGGTTACGCACGAGTAGTGGAAGGTTGGAACTAAAGGAAGAACCTTCGCGTGACATTGTGACCTTCCGAAAGTGTTTTTGTATTTCCTGTCGAATCCGCTCTATCCTTTAACCCTCTGGTCCCAATGGCTTCTGTAAATCTATCAACAAAATGGCCGTTTCGTGTCTACGGATCGGCCATGGTCCACGCTCTCTCCAAGTCTTTAACCAACGAATTTTCTTCTGATCCCAAATTCCGTATCATCTCTTTCGATCTAACGATAGATTTGACGATGGCACCAAATTGATGACGGCCATACTTTTTTTTTAAATATATCGAGAGACTTCGAGATTGAGACATTTTTTTTTTGAGTCTTCGATCTCATCGATAAATTGGGCTGCTCGAGGTTCCATTTTGTTCATAAAATCACGCCGAATGGACCGATAATCCATTCGCACGAGAAACTACACTTTTGCGGGGGTGGCTGGCTGAATGCGTGCGTGCTCTACGGCTATAAATCATTCTTGCTCGGCACACGGCGTATACAAATGTGTGTGTAGATTTACCGGGCAAAGAGAGGAGCGAAGAGACGCGAGGGCAATCCTCGTTGCTTACGCTCAAATTCTCTCTCTCCCTCCCTCTGTCTTTCTTGCTTTTTCTCTCATTCTACACATTGAATAATAGTATGGTACAAACGATACCAATAATGTATAATAATTCGTCGATTTTTCGTTTTTCCTCAAACATCGTTTATCTGCCAGTATCGACTAACAACTGTTACATAATAAATTGATTCGTTCAATAGAAATAAGCGCGTGCTATACACGGCAAATGAAATATAATACACTATTTACTTATTGTTTTTTTTAATTAAAAAAAAAACATACTCCAACCAACCACTAATAACGTATAGACTATTAATCCATAAATAATTACTGCGCAATAAATTGACTCGATGAATGTATGAATAATTGCATGACGCAAAGTAATTTAATTGGGGCTTGATTTTTCATCCCGGAAATTTGTGCCAATAACAATTGAAAGAGAAAGAAAGAAAAGTTTATACGAATACGATGCGTGCGGTGTAAATAATCCAATAAACAAACAAACGACATTTATCAATTCTCAAAAAACGACAAATATTTTCAATATTTATGTTGCTATTCAAAAAACATTCGACAAGCAAAACTTACAAATAAACACGGTGATGAAATACAAATTTTCAGTTTCAACAAATTCTTCGATAAGAAAAAAAAAAAAAAAAACAGAAAACTTGAAGATTTTTCATAATTCACAAAAATTCCTTGAAACGAGTGAAACAAATACAAAGAAAAGGATCATAAGATTCTGAATCTTTGTCAAAAAATTCATCGAAATAAAAAATAAAAAAATAAAAAAAAAAAACAAATGGAAAATAAAAGTTGTTCAAGTTTTTTAAAATCCTCAAACGAGTCGACGTATATTTCGAAACTGGACGGAGGCAAAAAATAAATTTGAAAAGCCATGAAACCCATTTCTTTTGTCTAGCCTATCCGTATTTCGTTTTGTTTTTTTCTTCGTTCCTGAATTTCGTGTCCTTCAGTAGGAACGAGCGTAGAAGGGTCCGAGGCAACTAGGTGATGGGAGATGGTGGTAAGGGGGGTTCCTAAAGTCTGGAACGACTCCAGCGGTGCCGCGAGGGACCGCGGAACACCACGCATTAACGCCCTAAGAAATATATTATATCGTTCGCGAAATAGATCGCAAATGTCGAGGGGGTTCCGGAGATTATATTCCGAGGGCGCGCGCGTTCCCTTCGTTCCTCGTATACCCGGCAGGGAAAGATTGTTCCAGGCTGTTACAAAATACGAAATTGAGCCCATTTGTTCCAGTGTTATGAGGCTTCGAAAGAAGTGAGAGCGAGCCGCTCGACGTCGTCATCCCGGGGTTCCACTCCTCCGCAATCGTTTCTGTTTCTCTCCACCACGCTTCTTTATTTTCTCTCACTTTTCGGTTCTCTTTTCTTTTTTTTTTTGTCCTTTCTTTCTTCTTCTTCCTTTTATTTTATTTCTCTTCCGTTCTCTTTTCGGGTCTCCGCGTGCGGCCGCCATCAACTACCCCTTACGACACCACCCCAATATCATAAATCCTTCGAGGTGTTAATGCGCTCGCACTAAACTTTACACTCGCGTATATCGGTGTATATTTATAGACGCGCGGCTCCGCGTATGTACAAACACGTACAGGGTGCATCTGGTTACGGCTTCTTATTATTATTTTTTTTAAATTCAATTTTATTGATTTTTTTTATTACGTTACGATTTTATCGGAAATGCAATTAAAGGTAAATCTTACATTGGCTTTTTTTTTTGGGAAATATCCGAATTCGTCGAAAAACGACGTTTACTTTTTAAATAATGCGTAATGATAATTATTTGAATTGGGAATTGCTTGTATAATGTATAATCAAAAATGAACCAATCGAAAAGAATAAAAATGATTATTGGATTCTCGATTTTTTAAATATATTATTTAGTTACAATAGCTATTTCATAAATATATAATAATAAAAATAACAACAATAATAGCAATCGTGTGATATAATCAGATATTATATAATTATCGTTATTATATTTTTGTATAATATTTATTATTATTATTATATATATAAATATATATATACATATATATATTTAATATACTTGATATATGTATATTACATCCAGGTAACATATATTTTTTTATATTACCGTTTTATCAATAATTGTTTTTTAATGAAAAATCGTCGCTGCGATCGTTTAAAATAAAGTTTAATGAGCTAATAGGGAAAAGTATATAGATGGATTTTTTCGTTACTTTTCGAGAATTTATTTTCTTATTCATTTCGGACACCCCGTAGATATAGTTCGTTTCGAGATCCGGCTTATATGAAGGCTCTTGTACCCTTCTCCCCATCCCCTACTGGCCAACAGCCACGCGAACTTCTTGGCAGCACGGTTCGATTTCTGCGCATATATATATTTTTATTTTTAATTATTTTTTTCCATTTCCCTGCGCCCCCCCCCCCCCCGGCCCGTTTTGCCGCGTTCCTTCGCGGTCGCGAGAGAATTGCGGACGAGGTTTTTTCATACTCCTTAAAATTCGCACGGAATGCAGAGCAAAGCTTGCGTTCCAGCGAGCCGACCTTCGACCCACTCGATCTATTGGATTCGAAATCGTCTACATCTTTCGGGCGCCACGTTTATTGATCGCTCTCTTATCTTGCGGATATCACATTGTGGACCCAAATATTTCGATTTTCAACTGATATTCAAAAATTTTTATTTCAAAATTGACGAGATTGGATTTTTCGAGTACTTTTGAAAAATATAAAACGATGGACACCGGATACGAATGATTTGATTTTTTTTAAATACGTTCGTGCCAGTTGATTTTCGTTTAATTTGATTCTTCAAAGTTTTTGAAAAATCGTGAAATTATTGATATTTACGTTTTTCAAAATTTCGATGCGGATTTGAAAAAAATGTGTGTTTAAAAATTCGATGTAAGTTTGAGCGATTTGATTTTACAATATTTTGGAAAAAACGCTCAGTGGTACTGGATCTAAAATACTTGATTTTTTGTTCATATTAATTTTGAAAAATTTAAATTACGAAAATAATTATAAGACCAAAAATTCCTTGTTTTATTCACTTTGAAAAATTTCTATGCAAATTTGCAAAATAAAATCTTGAATTTTATAAATTTATTATTAAAAAAAATAATTCATTCATTCATTCGTTCATTTATTAGTTTGTTTGTTAATAAAAAATTTAAAAAACCAAGTGAATAATATACATCATATACACATAACATTAACAAATAAACAAACAAAAAAATAGACGACCTGAAAAATGAATAATATCAATAAATAACCTACTTGTTATTTATAGAATATAATTAATTAATCGAACCGTTCCGTTCATTTATTTATCAATATTACTTATCGATTTAATTTATTCGAACCGTTTTTTTCAAATACATTTTCTTTCATTTATCTTAATATTAAGAGTACCCTTAATGCCCTCCCGTTCAGGTAATTCCGTAATCTTAATCAAGTCCCGATTAAAATCGATCTCGTAAAGTGGCATGGGCCGGTCATTGCCGAGACGAAGCTCGCCTCGATTCGCTCTCTTTTTATCAGCTTCGAATCTCGTATTCCTCGCGCGGATAGCATACACCCTGTAATTTTCGACATTCCGTATATACGTTACGCGCACATTATCCGACCGATGATCCAGCGCGAATCGGAGCCGATCTATCGAAGAAAAAGAAAACTACCCGATTTCATTTTCATATCGGATGCAAATGAAAAATAAAAACAATTTGACGATGAGTGCATTATTCCATAAACATGAACCATTCGAGCAAGTACATGATTATTATTATTATGATTATTGTGAATTTTTTATATTAATTTCATTATACAATTATTTATAAAATAATTATCTGAATATTAATTTAATTATTTATCAAAAAAATGTATTACTTCTATTTGTTAATTACGTGATTGTTGTTTTCAAAAAATATATAAAATACAGTTTTAACAATTATTATAATAAGTAACAAATATACTTCATCTAATCATTTATTTATAAAGGAATCATGCTAATTGTATTATTATCTTTTACCAAAAACAATACTACTTTACTCATAATTAGTGAACTAATTAATTCTGACAATGAAGAAAAGTAATTTAAAATTTCTACGAATTCGCAACTGATTATTGTTCTCACTACCAAGCTGTAATAATTCATAGTTAAGGAAATGACGAACACGCCGGGAAGTTTTGCCGCGGCACCTCGTTACGTCGGTAAAGACAATTTTGGGATTTTGCGCTGCGAGTAACTACCGACGGATGGCGCGCTCCGCACGCGAATTCGGCCGCGACCTTTCGACTTTTCGGGCAAAGACTCGTGGCAGGACAATTGCCGAGCGCTGAGTGTGTTTATGTACGCGTGGATTCGTTACGAGCGCAGCGTGGAGAAAAGGCGCGCGTAGTTTCGTCGCAACGAAAACACACTCGTATATGTACGTGTGTCAACCGATGCTCACATACATATAAGTAGTATATACTTTCCGGGAAAACTATACGAGATATCAATATGAATCTAACGCCATTTAAGTTAAGGAAAAACCTTGTCCAAACACGCCCATTGAATCTCTATAGTATATAAGAAGGTCACCCTACGACTTAAAAATTTCGTGATTTTTGAGATTCCGGAAAAGTGGCTGGGGTAGACGAACATTTTTTTTCTGTTTTAAAATAATTAAAAGGGTCTCTTTAATCGAAAATTGTCAGCTGATTACGAATATGAACGAATTTTCGCCGAAAGCACTGCACACGACAGAAAGAATCGTGATTTTAGAAGTTTTTTACAATTTTTTCACGGAAATTTTGGGTTTTGGGGAAAATTAATGGTAGATTCGTACTCAGGGGACGAAGTTACATCGAAATATACCAATAAAAAAAATATTAAAAATCCAAAATTTTTTTGGATTTGTGGGGGAAAAAAGTTTTTTCACTAAATCATGGATAACTTCTTTTCCTTTGGGATTTGTCACTCCACTTTGCGCTCAATCTCTTCGTTATGACTTTCTCTTCAAAATGCTTTTTGAATCATTCAAATCCGATGGTTTTTCGATTTTTGGCAGAATTTCAAAGTTGGACCATCGATTTTTGCAAATTTTTCCATACATAC
>JAPYZI010001152.1:0-35632 GCA_030523105.1 Ophioninae sp. A BG-2022a | reverse complement strand
GACGAAAAAATTTTTTTTCCGTTTTTTAAGTATTAAAAGGGTGTATTTGATCGGAAATTTTCCGCTGATTACGAATATGCTCGAGTTTTTGCCGAAAGTACAAAATTAGACTGGGAAAATGCAAAAAACTTGGCTAGAATATTTTTTTCACATTTTTCCCTGAGACGAAGTGTATCATTTTTAAACAGAATTAAAAATTCACGATTAAAATTCGTGATTGCGATTTCAAGGTACCGGGTCACTCGGACTATTCTCCTGATACGATATCTTCGGCCTTCCATCTGTTTCCAAATGTAGAAAGATACCTCGGTGGTTAGAAATTTACATCGAACGAAGCGAATCCGCAGTAAATCAGTATTTTGAAGATTTAAGAGTATCTTTTTTGGCAACCGGTATAGGGGATTTGGAAAGCAGGTGGAAGAAATGCATAGATAGAGTTTGATGAAGGCTACGTCGAAAGGTAAGAATATATGTATATTTTATTTTGTTTCTCGACTACGATAAATAAATATTTATTAATATTACACGAATAATAATATAATTATAACAGACCATTTTTCAAAATAATAATAAAAAGGTATTGTGTAAATAATAATAATATAATTATAGTATAACAATAATAGAAATAATAATGATTATTATAAGAATAATCGGGAGGGAGGGTGGGAGGGAAAAAAAAAGGTCGCGAATATAGCGACGAGCAAAACGAATGAGAGGGAACATTGCAGGGATGAAGAGAAAGAGTAAGCCGCCGGCTCCGTCAAATGATTTACGCGGCATGAACGCCTGGCGTATAGGGTACGATAATTAAGCGAGGCGAGTTCGGGACCTCCTTGGGATATTTCTATATGTATATCATGTTCTTTTCGGTCTCCATCGTTCTCCCCGCCTCGAGCTGCCACATTCCAAAACACGTTTTTGGAACGTCCCGGTAAGCATCCAGATCTCGAAAGACGTCAAATACCTGCTGCTTTTATCAAAATACGACTGGAATACACTTAGAGCAACGTTAAATGTGCAAAACTTCGGCTCTTACTTCCAATTAAAATTAGTATCGTTGAACTTGGCTCGGCATCGAATAAAATAGATTCTTTATCAGTGATAATGAATACCTTTTCGGATACTTTGTTTCAATGGTTCGTGTATCCCAAAAGTGATTCATTGTCACTCGTGGTTACTCATTAACGGCCTATCGGTGATTGTACATTTATGCAGTCAGTAACGGTTCGGTTAGTGAATAGTGAATTGCTATAGTGTCCAAAGACTGATGGATTTCGTAGAAGTAGTATTAATCGATATACGAGTGGGAGAGAAATAGCTGAATTGTTGGAATCAAGATTCCTCAAGAAGGAATAACTTTTAATGTCAAATCAAATTATCTATCGCTGCGTCCGATATGTCCCAAAAAAAAACTTACGGGACCGTTAAAGTGTAAGATTTCATGAGATTGAAGTTCGAAAATCATTATTTTTTAATTTCTGTATTTTTTTTTCGCTGAAATCGTAAGTACAATACTTCAATAATTATACAAACTTTTATTGTGATAACCTAGAATTCAAATCTGAAAAACATATATTTCGCCGAACAATGGATCTGAGGAAATTAAAAAATGAGAAAAGTAATTTGATTGCTTCGCAACGATGCAAACATCAAGTCCATAAGATTTTTAAAATACTGATTTCTTTTTTGCACCACTCGATAATACGGTCATTTGTAAATATTCTGTAAAATTTTCGAATTTTTAACATGGTCCTTGAATCGTTTAAGAAAAAATTCAGTTCGAAAATTTATGAGGTTCTGTCGATTTTCTTCGTGTTCTCCATGAAACCTGTCATTCTTATTGTGCAGCTGAATTTTTTTGTCTCAAAATCACGATTTTACCTAAATTACTTTTAGATCGTGAAGTTACGTGCGATGGAAAGATTCGAAAGGATTAGTATTGAATGCAGTTGAGACGAGACACTAGTGAGTGGTTACACATAAATGTAAATAGATGTAGAATTGGTAAGAGGAATGTAGATGGTTAGGTCGAAAGAAGGGATGGAAGGGAGAGAGTACCTACGCGCGGTTGAACACGGAGACTATCGTTATTGTTCGTACAACCTCCTGAAACAGTAGGCATTCAAGACTCGAGTCCTTGGTTCTCCACGCTTTGTCGAGGCAAAAAGAACCCTTTTCTTTTGTATTTCAGAGTGAAGGCGTCATTAACTCATAGTCAAGTGTCGCGAAAATAGCACCCGAGCTCCTCATCGCGTTCCAGTTGCGCACACTTCGCGAGCAGACATTTTGATTAATTTAAATTCGTAAATATAGATGCTGTTTTCATTGACCACGTAACCTCGAATCGAAACCCACTTGGATGTACCATAGATCGATGGTTCCCAATTTATGGATAGGCGAGTTTTTTTTATTAATTATTTCCCAAACAAACCCAAACGATATTTTTCTCGAAAACGTAACTTGGACTGTAACTGCGTTTAGTAACTAATATCGATCCAATAATGAAAATAAAAAACAATTAATCATCGTTGTCGCTGTTGCAGTGATCTGCTCAATTAGCCCCCTCGCATTTTTCCTACGAACGTTTTTGGTTTTCACGAGGTCCCAGATTTCAGAAACTTTCAAATATATGGAGGTAGGTATATAGGCAAAATAAATGATTGGGACATTTAAGCAGAAAATAATAAAATTTTCTAATGAATCAAACAAAAGAGGTAAAATGTGCCAAATTCGTTAAATAATCCAAGCCTCCTCCCCTTCTTTTCCAAATGTATTTGGCTTTGCACATGGATGACCTTCAGATTATCGAAGCGAGACTATTGGCTTCCTGCAGAATGCTCTGCGACGAGTGTTTGCTTTTTGTGGATTACCCAAACTTTTGAGAGTTCCAAATTCATTCTACTAACTCAATGTGAAAAACTCGAGGTTTTCTCATTACAGGATAAACCAAGCTTTCATTCGCGTTCGTACTTTTCTCGGAGGATACGGCCGTCGATAACATTGGTTGGATCTCCGTTACCGGTTGAATTTCCTTGGCTCCAGCGACGCACCAACGTCACCGGTGAAATTTTTAAACACGCGCAAATTGGTATTGTTTGGAAGGATTTTGGGGCCTCGCCCTTAGTGGATTCGCTGGAACGACAGCGCGAGCGGTCGTTGTTCCGCACCTGCTACCTTTTTAAGAGGAGGAGAAACAACGAGGAATACTATCAATGTATACACAGCAGATCGGAAGGAGGGATTGGACGAGCAGTGTGTACAGGAGAAGCCAAGGGAGACCGCGATCATGCGGAGAGTGCACAACCGCGGCCACCCAGCTTCCGCCCTAGTCAGTGCGTAGAATCCCGCAAACCGGATGACAGGCTTTGCCAGCTCTGTTAGCCGGCTGCTGGATACACGCATGAACGCACATACATTCAATCGCAGAGATACTCGTTAGCGGGTACGATCCAAAGACCGTTCCACTCGACTTTGCATCCTGTCCCTTTTCCAACGTATTATTCTCGATCCCGTTTGTTTTTACACATAAGAGGTATCATACGCGGATACACTTTGGTTAAACATTTATTTACCGAGTCACCAGTCAAGCCACTGCACCGTCTCTAAAAAAATCCTTTTTCTCTCGTCCAAATACGGTGAAAGCTGCGTTTCATTCAATTAGAATCGTTCAATGATGGATAGTCATGGAGAAGGTCCAACGCAATATTATCAACTTTTCCTGCAACAAGGTGCAGGATTTTTTGTCGTCCGTCGGAGATTTTTTTCTCGCTGCAATCAGCATTGCGACAACGTTTCGGAATTCGCAAGAAAAAATATATCGGGGATTGAGACACTTTTGCATATTTTTTTTTAGCTAAGTGGGAAAGGGTTACGTTTGATTAGTGTTTTTGAACCGTTGATTAGATTATATTTGATCAATAATAAATATATGACTGAACGAAGTTAGACGTTTTGAAACGGATCGTTGATGAAGCATAAGTTACTGGGATAACCAGAGGTTCTTATCGATCTAGTGAATTACATAAAACGAACGAAAATGTGGAAATACGAAGGATTTTTAAAAAAACGTAACACATGAAATTGGATAAAACGGTTTTTGGAAAATACTACGTTGATCCAGTCATCTAGAGGCATTCAAATTTTTTTCGAGAAGGTAGAATTCGTACTTATCGGCAATGTGGTTAGCGATGACCCAAAAAAAAGTAATTTAAGTGATTAGTAAAGCAGGCTATCGGTGGTTGGTTTGTTTTACAACCGTTTTTTAAAGAGCAATAGAACCAGTGCTGTCTTCTCGTCGTTTGTGATTTTTTTTCGCCACATGGACAGATCTGCTGAAAATCGTTGTGTGCTTTCTATTTGTTCGAGTCCTTCCGGTTTTATATTCCTCCTTCATAGAGCCTATCCTATATCTTTATGCACGATATCCGTCATATTTTCTCCGCAAACTTTTACAACTCTCAGGTCGTTGGCGTTTCTCATCTCGGAATCGTTCTTCCACCAGGAAGGAGAATGAATGTTGGGAATATGTCTCTACGGGTTTTCGTATCGCTGTCGGAATTATGACTGAATTGCATTCATCAAATTAATTGGTTAGAATCTTGGCAGTGGCGCCTCGTAAAATATTTTTATGTCGGAGCTAGTATTTATTTTATTACGCCTTTCTGAGTTCCCGCGTTCCTAACGATTTTCAACTCGATTTATTTCTCATTGATGTACGTTTTTTCGTAATAATGGGATTACGGGGTTATCCAATCGACATTACAGGTCAATAGTCACTTCGGGTTCGTAACGCTCGAGGTCGAACGATTTCGAGTAAATTTTTGTCGCGGAATTGGCATAAATTTAAAATTACATAAAACGAACTCTGAAAAAAGTAAAACCGACTCATAGAAGAAGCAGAATCAAAAGTTAAAAAATAAAAAAATCGTGTAGCACAAGTATATTAAATAACTAATTAATATAATAATTATTTAATAATTGATAGTCAATTTATAATTGTGTAATTATTGTATTATTCATTACTATTATTGCAATTATAATTATTACCTATTACTAATACGACATATATTACTCAATAATCAATTCAATGATTACTCAATGATAAAAATAATGCGATTTTGAGGTCAGTGTGATTTTGCCATGGTACCCAAGTTTACGCAGCTCCGTGAAAGTCGTTCTCATTTGTGTTTCACCGATATAAAAATCGATGACGCTTCGTCGATGTCGTACTAGTTTTATCTCCAGGACCCATCCGGATTTATTCGAATCCGTTCTTGCAATCCTGAGATATCGTAAAATGGCACTTATTCTTCTCGCAATTCTATGAGATCGTTACACTCTGGCGATTTATAGGGTCTTTCGAGATCAGCAATGCGTCATGGGGTATGAACACATTCTGCCCGCCCTTTTGTCGATGAACAATCTTTTTTTCATTCGATTCCGTTTTATCATCAGCAAAGCTCCGTCACCCCATCATCGCTCGAGCTACTCCATGCTTTCGAGGCTTTCAGTCTGCTCGCCAATTTATCGCACTCGAACATATCCTTGGAGCTCTCTCGTATATTCCAGACCGTCAATTAAATAGGTAACCTAATCTTTATTGAATTGGATCTTTCGTAAAGATGATAAGAAATGTTTCGAAACCTACATGCTAATCTGAGAATCCACGCGGATGTATCTTTCACTCTGCTGCTTAGTTTTTAATCCCTCTCCCCTTCCCTTTTAATTCTCATTGAGGAAGTTTCGTACTCCTTATAGAGTGATCATAAAGCAATTAGGATAATTCTAGTTTGCGAACTCCGGCACTAACGACGTCGATTTAAATAACTCGTTACCTCGTGCGATTACAAAATTGAAGTACATTTATTAGCATCGGAATTATCTTGGATGGTTGGATAAAAGCGAAGGAAAAAAGTTGAACTCTATTATACAAAGACTAGGGTATCTCTTCTATGGACAACAACATTCTTTCGACAGTTCCAACTAAATTGAGAGGTTATGTTGTGTAATTGAAAAAAAATGCATTCATGTTTTGAATATCCTAATATTTATATATCAGGGTCATTGAGTGATCGACTAAAATTCATTTTAATAGAATTCGTTAGTCACGGATTTTTATTTCCTATGCTAATAAAGTGGAAAAAAAATTTATCGACGTTTTATAATTTTATCAATTTCATCAACGTTTTATAACTTTATCAAAGTTTTATATAGTCATCAGGTTTATCAATGTTGTATCTTCTCAATGGGTAAATAAGCAAGAGCGCCCAAACACATTTTTATCGAAAATTGACTATTTTACAAAAAAGGTCTTCTATTGTGTTTTTTTTTTTTATAAATCTACTTATTGCAAAGTTATTGACGGTAAAAACGTAGTTGATGGTAAATGGCAAGTTTCATATTCGGCTTTCCTGGCAAAATTGTCAGACTCGTGGCTAAATGTCATAATGTGAAATAGACGATTTACCACGTGACGTACCCTTTTACCCTGAAATGAAAGCATCAACGTCTGCTTTTATGAATCCCAGAGAAACTCATGCTCGATTTTTTATTGAAAAATTAACCACCCATGAAAAAACAGGTTTCGAGCAATTTGTGAAGTTACGTCGATTTTGTAAATGTCTATCAGAGCGTTTTTTGTACGTTATTCCAATTGTCTACTATACTCCCAAACCCAAGCAAAATAAACTTCACTCTTCGATATATCTTCTATAAATCGTTTTTAAATTTAATTGATTGTACTTTTATTGACGGTCCAAAATGTATTTCTATCGATAACAGAATTTAACTCGTATTTTTTGATACACATTCTAGTTCCATAAAGTGAACGTGTCACACATTTCGTCCCAGAATAAAGATCGAAAATTCTTATGAGGTTCAATGTACTCTGTAAATCCTAAGTGGATCAAGGATCAAAAATAATCTTGGAATTCTGTGACAAACGTAAACGATATTCGTTTAGCTCAGATTGCTTGAATTTCTAATGAGTATCATCCAATTTGGGACATTCGTAGCGCATAACTATCGTCAATATTTATAGCATTGTGCCAACACACTGTTCTTTTCCACCCTCGTGTTATATTCACCAGCTGATCGACGAGACTTCTATTATATTCACGAAAATGTTCTCTCTCGAATGGTAACAATAGAAATCATTTATTCAAGGCTCGATATAAACGTGTGATTTTAATGCAGCGGTGCAGGAACTTTTAGTATGAAAATACGATACTTTATAAAATGAATGGTGTCGTCGGCATATAATTTTTAAAAGGCTTTAATAAATCATCATTTTAAAAAGGATATAATAGATTTTATAGATTTCGATTAAGAATGGCTTATTCTAAGGCGAAAAAGAATTTTATCGTTTTTTGCTAATTACACTTTTTAAAAATTATTATTGGTCCCAATTATTAAACAGTTAAAAATAAACGAAATACGATTCGATACGCTGATTTCAGACGAAGTCATTGGAAGTCACAGGAATCTTTTATTTTGCCGTTTCTTTCGGGTTTAAGGGGGATTAATAAGTTTATGAGCGACCTCTCATTGGCCCCTCAATAATTCGATAAACGAGCAAAACGAATAATTTTTCAATACGGATAATAATTAGGATTTTCCTGGATAGATATTACCAAATACAGTGAAATTCTTAACAAAAACTTGACTCAAGACTGAAACTTTGCTGCGACCTTGTAAAATTTGTAATAAGGATAGAAATATATTTTTATCTCGCGAATCGTTCGGGATAACCATTCGTATGGGCAGAAAGCCAACATTGGAATAATGATTATATTATCTTTGTGGTTGTAGGTTTTTCCCTCGTAGATCTCGAATAGCGCGATAGGAGAACACGGGGTGAGAAGCACGTTTGTGCGTACTATGACACTGAAACTAATAGGTGGTTCTGATTCCACGGACGATGCGGCATTCCTCGCGAACTCGCTCGAGACTCCCTTTCTCTCTCCCTCTCTCCTCTCACCATTAAGTTAATTACATCCGGCCATTTGATATGAGTCACGATAAAGTCGCAAGGCGAGGATCGTACGGATGCTGTACACGTGAACGTTCGGTCTGATCATGCGATGCATGTAGACCCAAACCGACCAAAAGATTGGCATTCCATCAAGACAAGATATCGTTTTTTGGCGAGTGTAATTGAATTTCGAAGAACCGTTGAATTTTATTATTTGCTTTGTATTTCATTACCACACGAGGTATGCAAAGGATCCGAACAATTGTCGGTTTCAAATATATGGAAGTTAAATTTCCGTTTTTTTTTCCGAAATTTCATCAAATCCAAACAAACCCAAACTCCAGAAAACCCAAATAATGTTAAAACCAAATAAACCTGAATATAAGAAAACTCAAATAAACCATAACCAAAGAAATCCCAATTCGAGAAAATCTAAACAGAGCAAAAACCAAATAAACCGAAATTCTAAAAAAAATTCAAACGAAGCCAAAACCAAAAGAACTGAATTTTTAGAAAAGCCGAAACAAAGCCAAAACGAAACAAGCTCAAATTGTAGAAAAGCCAAACAAATCGAAATCCCAGAAAAACCTAAACAAGCCTAAATTTCAGAAAACCCAAGGACAAACAAGCCGAAACCCAAACGCAAATCGAAGAAAACCGAAACGAGAACAAACTTCCAGCAGTGTTTCCGTCATCTAACGTAGTCGGTGTAGCCAAGCGCGTTAAAGCTCGAGTGGAAAAAAGACGACGCAACGGATGGGGATTTGGAGGGAGGATAGATCGCACCGGTTAGTTTTTATTTCACTATCGTCAAGCAAGGTTTCGCGGGTTTAGCGAGTCGCTAGTTTGAAGGGGCGGGAAAGAGAGGGCCGTTGTTTCTTTCCCGTGCTCAGCGACCGCAAGTGGAGACGCGTGAAAAAAGCTCTCGAGCGAGTGAGGCATATTGTTTATTGCGAGGACGCTGCAAGACAGGCAGTGGTTTATACGGAAATGACGTTTCCCATAACGCAAACTATTTTTCAACCTCACACGGAGACAAGCGGAACGTGAAGAAGAGAGCCGCGGTGAATACACGAGCGCGCGAAACCCGCGTACGTGAAAGCGGAGGAGCAATCTCTCGCGCCATAAAGCTGGGAGAGCTTTCGCGCTTGCTTATGCCATTCGCCGCGGTGATATTTTATGTCGCGTGTGTCACTTTTATACGCTCGGTATAAACGAAACGCCTACCTGTGTAACTGTATTACGTAAAGGCGCTTGCAGCTTTCAGTTACTTTTTTGTTCCATCCCTGGATTGTCAAACGGTAAAGACGATTGTTCATGGCTATGGAAGAGTAAGGTGAGATGGGCTTGTTTAAATTTGTTTTTACGCCTATTAGGGTGCTCCCGTCTGAGCCAACCTTTCTGAAACTTACTTCGTGAAAATCTCCAACATAAATTTCAGTGTTTTATCAATTCACGTGTGCATCGTGCTCGTCAACGTTCGATTATCAACAACCCCATTGAAAAGAGCCCATCGAATTCCTCTCATTTTTGTAAACCCACGATATAACTCAAAATGTACAAATATTTTTGTATATAACACCGACTACTTATATTTATATCTAACGTACTCAATACAACAATTATAAACATCTCGCCGATGTTGCATAAATCCAAAAATTCTTCAATTCGAGCATCTTATCAATTCTCCTCTCTTTCTTTCACTACGAAGTATCCGGTGTCCTTCTCCCCTGTTACCCCATTTACATCTGGAACGCGTCGTACTCGTCGAAGAATCCGAGACGAAAAAAAAAAAAAAAAAGAAACATTCTATCCGTGGCGGTGCCATAGGAGTGGAAAAACTGAACCGAAGCTAGTACGTTTGGGTTGGTGCATTTTTTTTTCTCAGTGAAATTCACAGGTATATCAGAAAAGGTAGGAAACGTTGTGTCCATAGGTATTCCGTGGTACGGGGGAAGTTATAGCGAATTTCATACACGTAGCGCGGGCGTAACGAGTGTCGAGAATCGCCCAGTTTGCAAGAAACGTAACGAAGTCATTCCGTAACCGAGAGGACGCGGAGCAATGATAGAAAGGGAAAGAGCAATATGGGAGAGGAGGATAGAAGGAGCGGGTGCTTTCTGAGGGAAACCAGTGTATAAAAGCTTCGGGGGTGGTGAGGTTTGGCGAAGGGAAGAGAAGAAGGCTGGAGAGGCGGAGGGGCGGGGGGTTTAAGGGCAACGAAGTAAAACTGGACTAACGAACAGGGTGGGTCGGAACCCCGCGCTGTGGTACCAGCTTCCGTGCAATTTATACGCTGTGCGATATTCCCCATCCACCAAGGTTGGTGGTCCAAACCCCGTAGTCCCCCTCAGGCCAACGGACTTTTACGTAGTACGCAAATAACTCGGCAACGGACGAAAAATAGACTCATATTTTTCCGGGCAGCTGTGCAACTCGGGTAACCTCACTTGCCTCCCTCATTCTCGGTCCGCAACGCCTCCACCCCCTTCCCCCACCGCTGTCCGTCTTGCAACCCTCCAACCGCGATCTTTTTTTTTCAACTCCGGGTACGGTCCCCCTGAATCGTTTCGTTGTTTCGCTCGGAGATTCTAATAAGAAAATGACAAAGAGGGGAGATTAATGGGAGCTTCTTTGTTTGTTTCTTGCTCTTTCGGGGTGACACCCTACGGAACGCGAAAGATCGTCCCGTCGCTGGCAAGGACAACGGGACTACGATTTTCCTATCCGGGAAAAACACTGCCGAAAGATCGGGGGACTTCAGGTGGGGGTGCCAAACGGTGATGGCACGCGCAAACTTGTGGGTATTGGGACGGTTGGTTCACGGAAGAAGTTTAGTTACTGATGGGAGTAACGATGGTCACTGCGCATGTACGTTTATACGCATGTGTCAAATGGAATGTTGAACTGTTTTTATTTATTGTCGAATTTAAATGCTTATTCGTCAGTGATGATCTTTAGTGGGAGTTTCGTTAAAAGGGGAAGTTGCCTACACTTGTGAGGAACGATGGTCACTGTAAACATCAAAGAGTAATTGATCGTAAACGATTGGATTCTGAATGTGTGTAGCTGTGTATGATATAAAACGAAGCTTTGTTAGTATTTTTAATATTCGCGATAATTAATATTTAATAATAGTAAGTATACAACTTGCATTTGACAATTGCAAAAGCCATTTGATATTTTATGTTATTTGTAACATCCTATTAACATCCCAATACCGTTGTTAAAAATCATGACTTTTCGACAAAGCCAATACCTCATAGGTTACGTACCGTATCTAGTTGGAAACGAAATATCCTGGACAGAAATGTCATTGGGCGTTATCAACTTTCCGTCTGGTACTGATCAGGCTTTTCACGTTCGATTTTCCTGGTCGATGGACGAGTTATACTGGGAAACCACGAAATCGTTTTTTACAGTTCGCTCCGGAAGTACACTTTCGGGTAATGTATTTCCGGTGAGAATATCGACATTTCCTGAAAACTGAGTTTCGACGACGAGAACTACCCGCTCTCTGCTCGTCGCCCCATCTCGGATGGCAAGTGTGTTAAAATGAAACATTTTTTTTTTTGTTAACGAAAAAAAGTCGATTACTTTGGGAACACGATTCAAGATTCGTTTTATCTTATACAATCGCCATCATTTGTTGTAATTTGTTATTTCAGTTTGTTCTGGTCCTTTTTAAATGTCATAGGGGAAAAAATGGTACAAATGTTGGTGGCAATTCGTTCGTCGAGGCATGTTTTGTTTCTTAAAAACTGGTGAAATGGTGCTGAGCGAGAGTGTATGTAATCGATCGAACCAGGCGACGATTTAATGGAGCCAAGTTTCCTTGAATATGGCGGATGCGGTAACATTTCCGATTCAAGTGCTTTCAACGTAACTCAGAGTGCTTTTACAACGTATGACCTAGTTTTCCCATGCAGAATTTCATTCTGGATCTTGTACTGCATTCTGGTCGTTTTCCTTCGTTTAGAACCCTCCCTATTTTTTGTAAACGTATATTGACCAACAATCACTGCCATGGCCAATTTATTTTGCAATTGCGTATCGTCTTCATCCAAAACTGCTTTAAATGTAGCGCTGTCAAGTTTTAAGTTCGTTTCCTAAAAAAATATGTTTTTAAATTTAATTTGCCGATAGTGAATGCGAAGGTTAAAAATAAAAATATAAAAAATAACTTGTCGGTTTTTAGATATTAGAATCGAACGAAAGAACAGAGTGTGAAAGTTAAAAAAAAAAAACAATTTTTTGGTCCAAACAAGAAGTACCCCAGTGGGTAGTTTTTTATCCGGGGATCATGGGCAGAGAACATATCCAAACGGAAGAGAATATGTCACCATAGAAATTCCGTCTTGACTGGCCATTTTTCAGAACTGTCACCATTCGCATCGACGTGATCGGTCAAATTGATTTGCGACGACCCCAGAGATACGCTCTCTATTTCATTCATCCTTTTCGCTCTTCCCGATACACCAATCGTCGTTAGTTCGTTCGAGTTTCAGCTCAGCCAACACTATCGACCGCCTCTAATTTATTTCGCTCCTTCCTACTCTCTCTCTCTCTCTCTCTCTCATATTGCTAGATGTCTTATAAGTTTGCCAAGTGCTGCGAGTTAATTAATTGACTTGTCTCATTAGCTAAACTTTCGGCTAGGTACAATCCGGACCTGTTGGCAAGTGATAACGTTACACATTACCACTTGGTAATTTCAACGTGATTGAAATGCAACGAAAATCAGCTGTTTTTAATTTTCATCATTATTTTTTGGTTCAATTTAACTGTGAAAATTTATATAACTATGAAATATACTGTGCAAATGTCACGTAATTACCTGCGGCCGTTTTCTCTCGGCCATTTAACAGTAAAAATTGATACACAATGATGAAATATTTATTTTGATTATTATTATTATTATTATTATTATTATTATTATTGTAACAATTATACGCTAATTATAGTTAAAGTTTTGCGATAAATAAATATAGATTTATTTCTTACAATATGACAACAACAATTAATATACAATTATCAAAATAATCAACTATTGTAACAATAATTCAACAAGTACAATTTGTATATGAAATCAGGACATGTTGTTTTACACGTGCAGAATTAATCGTTTCTATAATAATTGATATTTATTTAAATAATTTTCTCATAATTATTCGGTGACGTTATTTCGGCAAATGAATATTTTCAACATCCTGAAATTTCGAATGTTTTTTTTCATGAAATTTTATCGAAACACCGAGCAGTGAAATTCCGATGAAACGGTGGTTTAGCTGAAAACGTATCGCTAATACATGTTTGATAGAAGTTTTTCGGGAGAGTAAAAAAGTAACGCGTGCCTCCTACCACGATCAGATTTCGATAAATTCAACGGGTACTGTAGATATTCACGTTTGACGATCCTTTCGTCGCGGGCCCGAGCCACCGTCAATAAATCACGAATGTAGAGCGGACAGACGGCGAAGGCTCTAATGATCGTCCGATTGGTGAGCCGGTGTTGGAGGGTGCCAGGTTTTCAAGAGTGACGTATCCACATCCCATTAAAAGTCGTTTCTTTGACTTATGTGACTTTTGACATAAACGGGAGGAGATCCTCGATCAAATATTCAATACACGAGGATCCGTTCTATTTTTGTATCCAAAATTATCCGCTTGGCAACGATAGCTCGCTTGCAGAGAGTTAAATGCAAATTCGTACGACGATACTGCGTTCGTATTTCATTTTACTTATCTTCGAATAGCACATGTCCGTTCGGTCAAACTTGAGACCTTATCAATTATGAGCTACCCACCAATTTACCTAACGTTCTCGCGTAACTATAAATTCCCCTAGGCAATTCGATATTCTCCCTAAAATCCACTAAATAATTGAGCCAGCCATACCGGTTCACGATCGCTCTCGTATTCGTTATTTGTCAGTCTGTTCGGGATGATGGTACAATAGTCGTCATCAGCAATGAGGACTTTCCACGATACCGTGAAACCTGAACCTTCCACCAGTAATCTCCTGCCACTTCTATCTTTTTCCATTCGCCTTTATTTTCAACACCACTTTTGTCGACTCTTGCGGTCCCTGCGTCGAGGTGAAAAGTATAAACTCGAATATGGAAAAGAAATTCGAGGTATTAAAAAAGATCGACGATGGCTCAGGCGTTACTGCAATAGCCAATGATTCTGATGTCACTGGGATACTTGTCTATTATATAAATTGTAAATAAAACGAACGAAGACAAACAAATGCTCATTTTCTTCCTCGTTTTATTCGCATTTTATTGACGCGATTACACGAGTTTTATTTACGTATTTATAAAAGTTTACGAAAATATAAAACTCGAAATCTCAGTTTCTAAAAATGTATTTTGTCAGACTTTTACTAAGATTGATAATAATTAATATTGGATAGCAAGCTTACAACTTGCGTTTGGTAATAAAAACAATTTATTATTTTACTTTCGACATATATGTATATATAGTGGACATTATTCCTTGTATTTTTAGGTGACTCGATGTCCTTTCAACCAAACCATCGATGAGCCGCTGAGTTTTTCCGCGAGTCGACTCTTAGATTGAATAAAATATGATCCGGTTATCTTCGTAAATAGAATCGTGGCTAGACGATTTTTTCGTACGTATCACGGAATATTGACAATTTTTAAACGATCTCCGATTCATCAATGATAATGGAAATTTATTATCTCCGTAATATTTGGCAGACGTATTTAGACCTCAATTCAACCAATGGAAATGAAGAATCATCGGTTTATATTTCAGGAAAGTCGCTCCATTATTTTTCATAGCGGGCAGTGAAAGATTAAAGTGAAGTACGAAAGGGACATACGACGCTACGAGTTGGTTGGAAATTGTGTGTTGCGGATTCGCAAAGGACTGCCCATTTCGAGCGAAGTGATGAATGGATGTTGATGGCACCTAATAGTGACAAATGTTTCCTGGGATGGCCAATAAGCGGATATAACTTTAGCTCCAACGATAACGGCCCTACAAATTCTGGATCACGAGAGACGAAACTGTCCGGTGTACGTTTGATCACTTCTCAGTGCGTCGATGTTGCGCTAGTTCATCAAAAGTCGTAAAACCTTCCTGGCACGATACAGTTGGAAATTGTCTCCTCCGTCTCTGCTTTTAGGTCGAACAATATAATTAGTTCCGTTTGTCCAGTTTTCTTCAACTTTGTTTCATTCGAAAATATTAATATTGACGTATATTGATGATTTTTTGAATTTTTGCGTAATTATTGATATTAATAATATACGATCCAAACGAATTAATTAAATTCAAAAATTACAACTTTTTTGTTGTAAAATTGGAACAGATATACAGTCACTGATAAAACCTCAGTGAATTAGATGACAAAATCGTCGAATTTCACTTGAATTATTAATGTAGGTGGAAAATAAACTGTATTTTAAGTAATTCATTATTAAAATGATTAAAAATTGAATTTCTAAGAAATTGATTATCAAAACGATGAAAAATTAACGTTGTACATAATTAATTATTCAAATAATTGAACATTCAAGTTCTAAGTAATTCATTATTAAAATCGTTATTTGTAAGGTACAACGAATAAATATGTGCGACACGATCCAGTTTAGTAAATCCACGATTCCTCCAATTCGTCGTAACTTTTGCTGTTAATTTGATCGTTGTGTGGGTATCGGATAGTGATGATTCATCTTTTGCAGACATCAGCCCTTAAACCGGCGCATTTTTCGCAACGAAAAACTATGAATGTATTTCACTCGTAGATGCATCGTATTTTTATTTGTATTTCCGTTCTCGAATTCCGAACAGGTCATCTGGACCTAATTTGAATTTTCCTGATTCACGATTATGAGATCTTCCAGTTTCTGCATAGCGGAGCATACGGTTATTCGCCTCCGTTGTTATATAGGATAAACTGAATTCACGTAGTATTTACCTAATTAGCGGAATATGTAGGTAGGACCAACATTATTTCAGCGCCGTCGATGTATGCGTCGGCGAGTTTCAACGGAGTAGCTGCATCGCTGCACTCGGCAGGTGTGCAGATGCAAACTGCTAGGTTAGGTGCGACGATACGTTTCGAACTATCGTATTTCTTTTTCTTTTTTGCGAGCTTTGCTTCCCGTGCTATTATCAAAGTCTTCAATGCGGAATTGCGGCAGATTATGATTTTTCATTACTTCGATCTTTTTACGTTCCGTTTCATTTTTCTTCTCTACTTTGGATATTGTACTTAAAAACCCTCTTTCCAAGTAATTCTTTCAAGATCAAGCGATTCATCAGCCTGAATTTCAAATAAATAGATTGCGTTGTCGCGTTTGTCAATTTATAAAATAATAAAATACTTACTTTAACGATGCATTAATGAACAATCATTGGAAAACTTAATATACGTTGATATTTGCATAGTTATTAATAATTTTCAGATTGTTTAAAGGTATTAATCAAATTTCAACAATGAGAAAACTACATTGACAAAATCCTAGTTAAACTTGCGACAATATCGTCGAATTTGACTTCCCTATTAATGAATTCATGGATACATGCTCGAACGTAAAAATAACGAAAAACGCCGACCCAAACAACAATTATTCTACTTGTATCATTGGAAGCGTTCACTTCCCGAAGATTCGTCAGAAGTTGGCCACGCACAACGGTCTCGAAAGGTTTCACGAAATTCTCACGGTTAAATGGCGAGAACTTGTTCGTCGTCTCGATTAGACTTGAGAATACCAAAGTTATTTATTTTACCCGCGATAGCCCCGAATTTTATAAAATCCGGTTTGCGCTACGAAAACTTTTCTAAATGTTTTCCCTAGATTTACACTATATCTATCGCTGGATAGCGCATGGGTTCGTTTTGAGGAAACAATACGTAGGAGTTTCCGGTTGCTTGAATTTAAGAAACGCACCGGGATGCTGTCTGACATCCGAATGGGTTTGCTGCGACGCCGGGGCGTCGGAATTTACCTCGCGTCTTAAATCTTGCCGGAGTTTTACTATCACTTGAATTATCACGGCGTAGTGTTTCATCATTGGGTCTGGACATTAAAATATGATATAGAAGCAGATAAAAATCTCTCCGGGCTCTTAAATGCTCGGTAAAAAGGTACAACGCGAAACGTCCCCATAATAATTATCTCGCGAAATTATTTGTGAAAAAACCACCTTTCGTGGGTGGTCGTTTTTTTTAACAGAATCCTCCAACGGTCCATTAAATAGCACATAAAAAATAATTTACTCGAGATATCCGATTTTTGTACATTGTCCCACTCGTGCTTTTCGAAATTCGAGATTCACATCGATTGTTCTTATACAACGTGGTTGAAAGCCGCGCGATTCGTTTGCAGTTAAAGATAACTGATGGTGTATAAAAATTCTTCGCGAAATTTCAAAAGGTAGTAGAGTGAAAGATGTTTATTTAATTTTATTGACAAATTAAAGAACTTGGATTAGTTAAGAAAGAAAATTGAAGACCAAATCTTGACACGAAATATTTTTTAAATATCATGATAATAATAAAAACCATTTATATATATTATCTTATTTTTCATTTCCAAATAATACCAAATTTAATTTGTCAATAATAATCATAAAAGTAATAAACATACAGGAGTTGTAAAAAATATTAAAGATCCAAAATTGATATATAGATATTTTTTTATTTGAACATACGTTCAGTGTTCTCAATTTTCTCCGGTCGTGACAATTGTCAAAAATTTTATAAGATGATTTCGCAACATAATGGCGATGTTGGAGTTGGTTGAAGCCAGTTACTTTTTCAGCCGTCACAAATAGCCCTTACGAATAGTTCCTTCGTGAGACCCTCGAAAAGCGACACTTTTATTTGTCTACTTGACAACTCCACTGCTACATACGCACTGCCAAACTGTACACGTCGATGGCCGCTCTAAGGGGTCTCAGGCGTGCCTTAATTCAAATTTTTTACGCAACGAAAAGACGGGTTCGACTTTAGGAGAAGGGTCTTACAAAGCGTCGCACAGGGACTTGGATCGGCGTTCAGGGGATTCCCAAGCCGTCTCGTACCGGAACACTTTTTAACGTGTGGTTTTTCCCAAACGACGCAAAACTTTTGTAACAAATTTTTCGAGTTAAAGTTTTTTTTTTATATAAATCTTGTCATCCCTTTTTTTGTTGATCCAAATAACGTGCAAAAATGCGTGGGAAATAACACTATTTATCCTCAATTAATTATTTTCTCAATTTTATTTTTTTTTGATAAGATTATTGACGTTCTTGCAATTCTTCCATCGAATCGTTCATCAAAGATATAAAAGATTGGGATTCTTGATTTGGCAAAAATATTAAAACCGTTTTGACACCCAGAAGACGCAAATTACTGTTGTGCGATGTTTCGAACGCTGTTGCATTTTGCCCTACGTATGGGGTAACATGAAAAAATAATAATGGTTTGATTAAAAATATAAATTCCAGATCAGAAAGCAGATTCAAAAAATACATATTCAAGACCGGAAGGGCTTGTACTCTTTTATTGCAAGATTAACAAACGTACATTAATTACAAAAAAAAATCAAGATGTCTGATCGATATGTATTATTTTATAATATTATAAATACTTTTCGTGTAATATTTGATATAATTTTTAAATAATAATAATAATAAGAATAGTAAACATACATGACCTGCAAAAAAAATAACGAAGTCTCATCGATAGATATATATATATATATCGATAGGTATATTCGTACAAAACAATAGTTTTATGAAAACGATAATTTTTATAAAAACAATAATTTTATGAAAACGATAATTTTTATAAAAACAATAGTTTTATAAAACAATAATTTTATTCGAACATACCTTTAGCATTATCGTCTTGTCCCAAGTTTTCTCCCCTTGGATTTCACGCTCGTTTTTTTACAAGACCAAATCTCGATCAACCCCTGGTCCTTTTCTTTCGTTCTTATCCGGTCGCACTTCCGTATCTTTTTGGTAGCATTGAATCCCTGCAGCCCCTCCCCTCCTTCAGCTCTGACATTTTGTTTCCTCCCTCTGTCGTTCCTTCTTCGGCCTTTATCGTATTGTCTCCCTCGCTGCGACGATTTATATCACTCCGCAATATTTTATAGCACTTCGAGAACACTGATCAAATCCGTTATATTTATGCGAAACAATCGAGTAAAAAATGTGCACTTGACACTTTTATTGCACGAGCCGTAAAAAGCTTCGACCAAACGAGGAGAGCTGATCTCGAACGCGGCGTCCACTCGTCCGCAACGTTTATTGCCTCGTATTTTCCGAGTGGCTAAAATTTACGGAACGCACGCGAGCCCTCATGCCGAATCTACTTGGGAGAAAGGTATCTAACCCGGGAGGAAACTTAACCTCTCAGCTGCCTTCGAATACATCCAAATTCAGGCATAAACAAGTGGAAAGCCACAATCCTATTTCTCCTATAATTCACAAGGGTGGCGAATCGTTTCTTGCGTTTTGTGGCAACGGGGAAAACCCTATCTTCAATACCTATGAACTTTCATTTTTTTCCCTCATAAGAGTAATGAGAAATTACGAAAAAACTTTTTCGTTTTCGTCAATTAAGATATGGATAGAGCTATCATTGGATGGATATTAAAAAATCGCCAGAATTCTTGAATATTTCAGGATTTATAATTCTCGATAGAATAATATTACATAAATTGTTTTAGATTTTTGTAATTAATAACTCTGTAGTTATACACGTATGAATCAAATACGGTCGCTCATGAGAAAACAGCTTCTGCAAACGTTAATGTTTCCGAAACGCATGGAATTAGATTTTTTATTCAGCGATTGATCAAGCTAAGTTTCAAATAAATAGTTATATCACATTTGTCAATTTATAAAATAGTTAATGACTTATTTTATCGATGTATTGATCAACAATTATTGAAAAACTTAATACATGTTGATATTTGCATAGTTATTAATAATTTTCATATTGTCTAAAGGTATTGATCAAATTTCGAAAACGAGAAAATTCTATCGAGGAAACCCCAGCCAAGCACGTGACAATATCGAATTTAATTTAAATCATTTTAGAAAGTAGAAAATTAATATTTGTAAGTATTCTTTAATAATTTGCCTGATGTTCCATGCAGCTATACCTTAATTAAAAACTTAGCCGTGCCAGCGCATCGATCAATAAGCGGAATGATATTTCTGAAACTTTGGTTTAAATATTTTAATCAATTTTTAATCAAAGTTCATTTTAATTAAAAAAAAAAAACATGGGTCCATCTATTCTGGCATGGGTTTTCTACAGTTGCCCTGATCGATTCACTATTCTAACATTATAGTAACACACGCTATCCATTTAACCATTTTCCCTGGGCAGAAGATAATTAGTCCCTTCCATACACGTCATTCCTGAAGACTGCGTAAAAGTAAAGCCATTCTGGAATTCAAATGAAGCTATGGCCATTAATGTTGTACGGTATGAATGATATGAACTCAATGAATGCAAGCCCGGGAGGGGTTGTATCGCATCGTAAATGATTGCCCATCTTACAAACGCGTACTACGCGATACGCGCATACAAAAATTGGTCCCTAGGAAACCATCAAGGATCGTAAATCATACAACGGTTTCATGGCTAACGAGTCTCAACGATCATTCTTGGCAGGTTCCACAAGCAGCTAATGCGAGACATCCCAAAAAATCTTTCTCCTCGGTACGCTTTTTCTGTTCCCATTTTTTGTACATACCTATGTATATATTATTCTATACGGTTGAACATGTTTTTGATATTCTTGGTTCCAACGGGTTCCGATGGAACCCGGATTTAACTCTTTTCTGTCCCTTCTTGTCTACGACGATGCCTTGTCGAGGGCGCAGGGTCACTGTTGAAAACTCATGCCAGAATAGATGGACCCCTATTTTTCCAATATTATAGTGAAAGGACTTTTGATTACGCGGGCTGTTCGGTAGGTTCTCAGCCTGAACAAGAAAACAAGTAAGACTTCGTGCAAATATTTTTGTATTTTTCCATGTCTTCCTTAGATTGATCGGTGTCATATATATTTTTTTCCAAAATATTTCATCACAGCTCTGATTTCGATTTTCCTCACTCAAACAAATTTTCCTGCAATATTGAATTGCAGGAGAATTTTTTATATAATTATATCTTTTTCATAAAATTTGTGATAAAAACGTTTGCAGATAAAGTTGAACGTAAATATCAGCTGTGAGAAATATGTTTTTTTTTAACCAACGGACACCATAAAAATGGTAAAAAAAAATGTTTATCGTTAAAACGTGTAATCTTTCGGAACGTATTTGTATGATTTGGTTTTGATAAAATCGCAACGTCTGGTACAGGAACCATCGCTTCGTCGTTTTCCTTTTACATGCACTTTTTATTACTTTCTCCCGATTGGTCACGTTTTTACGTGTGGGCTGTGGGCCCACGGTGGAGAAAAGTATCAGGAGTGGAAGAAGGCAGAGGCGACGACGAGTGGGAACCGCTCGATGGGGCCGGAGGGTCGAGTATGTCGAGAAAGGATACACCGTGTGAGAGAGAATGCGTCAACGGAATCCATGCTGTAATAATGGTATGTATAATAAAGTGTAATTTAACTAAACGCACGCATCGTTGTCTCGAAGCCTCGTTCTCTTGACCAGGGATGTATGCAGTACCGGAATTCCGGGGGATTTTACGGCTGATATTTTACAAATTTGCGATCTCATTTTGACTACTGATCAGACACAAGAAATTCCATCAATTTTTTTTTCAAGCCTCGTTTGAGCGTTTTGTTCTAAACTCCTCAAAAATTCTATCCAATTTGTATAATTAATAGCTTTCAACATTCAATAATACTATTTATAGAAACATCGTGAATCGCGATTTCGTATTTTTTTTGTTATATCGATATAGAGATATTGAAAGTCGATATTATCCAAATTTGTCTTTTTTACCTGTAAAAGTAGGCAAAGAAGAATTTTGAAACGTAACATAATTAAAATTTGAGCATTTCAACTCTTTCGGACTCTAAAAATATCAAATGACGCAAAATGTCAAAATTGCAGAATCTTTGAATTTCAAAAATGATCGTTAATATTGTTGGTAAAATTAAAGATGATACAGAATTGTAATTTCTTATGGATAAGTAATCTCAATTATTATTATACCTCGATAATCATATTTCAATAATATCTCAATGATCGTATCTTATTAATAACATTATTTTATTATAACAATTAAAATTTTTCCCCAATAATTAATAATTGTTATTAATTAATTTAATTTATCAATATTGCTAATTAATCTTATATATAATTCAGATTATTCTCAATAACAATAATCTTGAAGAAGATATCCTATAAAAATTTGAATATGCAAAAGTGAGAGATTGATCGAGTAGGTATAGAAAGCAGTAAAAAGTGTAACAACTACGTATCTTTCGTGTTAGAATGTAAGGTGAGAAATAATAATGTTTTGCTGTAGCCGCGTGATATTGAGCCGACAACTCCGCGGGTGTGACATTTTTTTACGGCTGGTGGGTCTATCCCTGAGACGAGCTCCGAGATGGATAGCCCAAGGGCCGCGGTGAGTAAATTACAAGGTAAAGATGGAAGGCCTACCCCACCCCTTTCGCTCCACCGTCTTTATATCCCTCCTCCCACCCATTTGCCGCAGCTTCCCTCACCTTGTATACACCTTGCTGTCTCGGCATACCTTTTTCGATCGCTTATTATTTTCTTTGCCTCATTCATTCACCATCTACCCTTCTCATCGCGATTGTTTCAAACATTTCACTTCTGTCTTTCACGTTCCCTCTTTCCCTTCCCGTTGTTGTTCTTTGCGTCTCTAATAGTGACACGATGTAATTATTTTTAGTCAAGAGAGGGAGAGGATTTTTTCAACTTCTTTTCCATGATAATTTGGAGGTTTTTTTGGGAGCCAATTTTAGGGGTCAGTTTGCAGGCCTCCGAGGTTATCCGGGGTCAAAATGACTCCAAGTCCAACATTTCGTGATTGGTACTATTCTACGAGATCATCGTTCTCTATTTCACTGGCAATTCGCCATTATCGCCATTCCTTACTTCATAAGAATAAATATTCTTTTTGAAACATCTTCAAAAAAAAAAAAATTGAAAACTCCAAGAGTTACGATTTTCTTAAACGAAAAACGTTTTTTTCGTTCATTTACTACTTGCCGATTTTTTCCCGGCATTTTAAAATTCGATAAAATACGAATACCGAGTATTTTACCTTTCGCAGTGTTCAATCTAACGTCTTGAATTTTTATGAGCCATTTGGAACGATACGGTCAACTGGACAATCGTTTAAACATGGCTGGGGTCATTGCGACACCCCTGGGACTAACGCGTATCCGAATCACACGATCATGAAGTTAAATTAAACGAGGTTAAATAAAAAATTAAAGGTTAAATAAAAAATTCGATTGTCAATTTGATTTTACGGTTGAATTAAATTTTAAAAAATTTTCAGCACGTTGGAAAATATTCCTCGATGTTCGAGGGCATGCGAAAAATCGACATAACCTCGGAAATTTTCGACATCCGTTTATTTACCATCGGCTGTTTAGTTTTCAATGAAAAAACGTTTCTCTTTGCAAAAGTCATAAACGCGGAGCTTGATGTATCGATTTTACGACTCGAAGGTTTCATCCTCGAGAAATTGTGGTTTAATACTTTTGACTATCTCGCTCGCTCTCATATGTCACGTGGTGTATCTTCCACTTCGCCCTAAGTGACGTGGGATATTGATGGCGTAATATTCTCCGTGCCGGGGACCATATGGGATCAGAAACTACGCGGTCTATTATCATCGACGCGTGTTAATGCAACTCTCAACGAAATAATCGGGAACGGTGCATATGCGTGCAAAATTGAGAAACATTCAGAGGGTGAACAACATGTGTCAGATGTTGAACCAATTCGGAATCAACCCCAAACTCGTTGAGCAAACACATTTGTGAGAAAAACACATTTATGAATGTAGCATCGGTTACGCGCTGTTCTGCTTCATTTTTTTTCTGTTTCTGACAATTCTTCATGCACAGGTACGAACTGTGTATAGAAAAAAATTCTAAAGTAATTCATGTATTATTCAATCGAGAATTGTCTCGAATTTTAGTTATCATGATCTCGAGTTATCAAGAATGTTAGATTAATATTAAATTTTGATAACATAATATTTAAGGTTTCGTGGCGAGTTAGTTCCATTCGTTTTTCAAGCATTAACAACCGCGGAAGGCCTTTTCCCATAAGCGACCGTGTTAAAATCCACATGTTTGAAACTACTGATTTACGTAACGAAAAATTCTAAACCAATTAAACAAATATCTATGAGCTTTTCAAATTTTCAAGAATTTTGGCAATTTTTTAATATCCATCGAGTAATACCGTAAATCGATAGAACGATGCAGACCGCCCATTTCTTCACCTCCATGTACGTAACGTGCAACCGGGAAAACTATTCGGTCGAGAGACAACATTCTGCGACCACCCTCTGTTATTAGAAAATTAAAGGTCGTAACTCATGAAAGACTCGACTTCTACTGCACTTTCCGCTCCACGAATCTCTCGATGCCCCGATTGCTTCTCCCCCCCTCCCATCAATCGATATCCCCATTTCTCCTGAGCTTTTTATCATTTCGCGTCGATGCTCTCTCTCTTTCTCTCTCTCTCTCTCTTTGTTCCTCTCCCCGGCTCAATATTTGCTCATCCAGTGAACCCTGGGGTCGATATTACTTTCAATATGGAGATGCCCCTAAAGAATATCCACCCTGCCCTGGCAATTACGTTCAGGTCTGGCAGGTTTGTGTCTTGTGCCCCGCCAAAACTCAGGGTGGTATGCGACCCCAACTATTCGGGCGACGGGAGTCTTCCAACCGCTATCTATGCGGGATGTTAACCACGAGGAGATACAGAGTTGCGTAGGCCAGGTCTGCGAATTTTTATTTAATCTTTGCAAACTCGTAAATTTACACTGGAATGAAGTTAAACGGAGTCGTTAATTAAAAACATGTATTACTCAACAATTTGAGAGAATAAACTTAAAAAGTGAACAAAAATTTGCGGAATTCCGTAAATTTAACCGCGATATAGCGATACAAACGTCATTTTTTCGAACCATGAAATTAAAAATAGTATTAAAGAAATAAAAATGGAAATTTAGGACACAAAAGAGTAAAAACATGAAAAACATACACTCATTTGTGTCTTCAATGTGCAATATTTTGAATCAAACGTAACTTAGATAATGTAATTGTATGAAGTAACGAAAATACTCAATTTTTTTTCTAAGCAACAGCAAAAAATATATTGCTTCATCAACAACGAAAAATTATGTTTCCCGATTAAATTTTATTTCCCAGTAAAAAGTATTTGTTTTAACAAATAATAAAACAGTATTTCACCTGACCAGCAAGAAAATAGTATATTTTTTAACAACAATTATCTTGGCACAACTAGGTCGTCCAAAAAAAAAGATTATTAAAAGCAAAAAAAAAATAGAAAATCAGGATCAATGGCTGAGCTTCGATATAAAAGGAAACAATGTCCTTCGTTATGAAGCAAGCTTTTTTCGATAGTCAATTTAAAAAATCATCAACTTTGTTAGCGGGGATTGTATCATTTTTATTGGAGGTGCGGTTTGTATCGATCGGTATTGCTTTTTCGCGAGAGGGCCGATTAATAGAACCGCGGAAATCGTGGTTGCACGGCAATCCCGTAAATCGATGCCGTTGGCTAGGGTGAAAAAAAAAAACTTCCCCTTTGCGTCACCCACAAACGTTTTTTAGGTGTCGACACTAGCACGCGTGGATCGATACGATTGAAAATTGTGATAGAGTCGTGTTCACTGATGCCCTTATACCCGGCGTCAAAGTAATTGCGATAACTCCCCTCGCAGATGAGGCGAGGCTACGTTCCGAACGCACAGGCCTCGTTTATCGACATTTTCAGTATTGAAAAGCTTTGACCGCATCGATGTGGTTTAATAAGGGAGGAGGTTTGATAGAAAAAAAAAAGAAAAAAAAAAAATGCTAATCCAACGTGACGCGAAAGGCAAACGTCGAAATGGTCTTTCATTTACAGCTGTTTATTTCAATAGCAGACTGGTATTGGCTCCTACCATTTTTCAACGCTAATCCGTGTTAATTGTGGCATTTATCGGATTTTCATTGCTACCAAAACCATTTATAGAACATTCGATTGAAATCTGCCATTAAGTTAACACCGTATCGTTGAAGCCTGGGCATTTTTTTTTTCGCGTTTTTTACTCCGATGGTATTTAAATCGGATTTAAAAACGGAATTGATATCTGAGCCGACCTTTCTATCAAGGTATTACTGGATGCACAGTCGAGCAAAAAGATTGCCCAAAATTTGATAAATTATTTACGAGTCTCGATCATATCGTATGTTATAAATGACAGGTTTAATAATAAATGAACACTCAGAAATGGAAAATCGCCACGTTCAGTTATAATTTAAGTTAAATTCGATGATATTGGCATTTGCTTCACTGAAGATTCGTCAGTGACTGTACATCTGTTCCAACTAACCGATAAAAAAATTTCTCGATATTTAAATTTAATTAATACTTTTTAATAATGAGATTTCTTTAAACATGAGATTTATTTAATAATGAGATTATCCTAATTAAGTAATTTAATGAATTCAGATAATCTCGTTATTATTAATAATTAAGCGAAAAACTCAATATTTATTGGGTTTTCCAATTATTGCTGATTAATTCATCGTTACGATACATGTTTGACCGTTTTATAAATTAACTGCTGAACGTAAGAACGCACTCTACTATTTCAAACGCACTTATAAAAATTCTTGTGAATGTACACGGACTGGGAGAGATGTTGTTCCAACTGATGTAAAAAATGGGCTTCGCTGGCGTGGATTGCGCGCGGTCGGTTCCGCGGACAAACATTTCGAAAAAAAATTTCAATCTTTAAGACCTTCGTATACTAAAATCATTTTGTTTCTAAATTGGTGCCTTGATAAAAAATGAGGGTTTTTATGTACCGAATGTTTTTAGGACTTTGGGAGTGTGATTCTGAAAAAATTGTTTTTTAAAAAATTTCATTCGAGTCGTGTCCCACTTTTTCGTTTGCAATTTAGCTGAAAGATTATTTGTTTTCAAATACGTAGGTACGTCCATTTTTATGATTGGCGAGCTTATCCGTGAGGTCGTTACTCTCCGGACACCGCAGAAAAATGGAAAAGCGAGAGAGTTACCAAACCTGAGCGATGTAAAAAAAAAGAAAACAGAAAAAACGTTTCTCCCTTTTATCTTTCCAGCCTATCGCGTTTGCGGATGTAGTCATCGGGGAGACATTACAGATTCTCGGCACACTCGAATCTGTATGCAAATCGCGTAAGTACAGCGAAACCATAAATTTTCAATTTCGGAAATGACCGTGAAGATTGAAGATAGATTTGCGTAACAGTCGAAGTGTACACACAAGCGTACCGTTATCCAAGGATAAGCCCAAACTGTTTAGGGTGCCTTGAATTCATTTTTACGATGAACTCGTTTTCATATCGCTCCCCCTCCCCCCCAGTTACGTCCTTTGTCCTCCCCTCGGTAAATTCGATCCGTGTGCTTTTCGTTCTAGGATTTACCAACTGTTCAGGCATATAAAATACTTTTTTTTTCTCTTAGTCCCAACCGTTTTGGGACTAAGCAGCTAATTTAATTTTCTTCGTGTTGCGCAGTCTAACCTAACTTTTTGTGGATTGTCCAGAGGACACGAGTAAACTGTGGAAAATACAAGCCAGAATCGATTACCTCTCGTTGTTCCCGTGCTCGTCGGCCGGCAAAATGACAATCCTTCCGGTCGATATATATTTATTAAAAAAAAAAAGGTAAATATTCGGAAGTGCAACTGCCGCTAAAAAGCGGGAATCCAAACAAACAAAACCAAACAAACGATCCTAAACACAAAAAATCGGCTCAGTTCTGACAAGAGTTCCACTTCCGAATATTTACAAAAAAAAAAAATTAATATACGTCAAATACTGCACTTTCGAATAAAACAAACTGGGTTGAAATCGGAAAAATAGTATTCGAGATAATAAATCCCAAAATTCATATATTTCGTTCGGCAGCCTTGGGAATTTATTTGACACATTCGATGACACTTCGGGAAAAAATCAAACGGCCATTCGAAGCTTGCGATGAATTTACATAAATTTAATTTAAAAAAATCAATCATTGCAGTAAAATTGTTTTGCCATATTTGTTTTTTGCCAATGCAGTAACATTTTCTCGCCTTCGCAATAAAAATATCATAAAAATTCCGAAATGTACAAAAATGCAACATGACGTTCACGATTTTCACGATCCCTCGTATCCGTCACGAGTTTAGCAAAATGTACTTTAAAATGAAGAAAGTGAAAAAAAGGGTGCGGAATGGAAAATAGTTTTGGAACTTTGGGAAACGAAACACGAGGTTCGCTCGGAGGAAGTCTACGTTATTTGACGTGGTAACAAAGAGGTAAAACATACGGGAAATCCGTTGGAAAGCGAGTAGACGCGGTATAGACGTGCCTCCGTGTAAAGCGCAAGCCAGAATTAGAAAGCTCGTATGTACTAATGGCCACTCCGAGGAGGGAATCCAATCGGCGAAAATACATATTGAAACGACGTACGAAAACCTCCATGCATGGAGGGTCTCGGGTCGACCAGCCAATTATGCTTAATTCAGTTTGGCGTTAGTTAGCAACTCTCAACACCGTGACTGTGCACGTTTCCGAAATGTTGGACCGTCGCGTCATGTTCCTGTTCTACGATGCCAGACTTTGCTCCTCGTTTTAACTGGCACGTTTCCTTCGTATATAGCGTTGCATACATGCATATTATACCTGAGAAATATGCAAAACATGTTGCGTGATGTTCCCAAATAGTCCAGACGCCTTACCAAGCCAGAACCCGGAACCTCGAGTTCCTAAAGGACCAACCATCATTGAGCATTTTCGGTATTTTCGTCCCAAAGCTTCTTTCGACGTAATCTTAATAGCGTACCTCCGATTCAAAATCGCAATGAAACGCGATGAAATTGCAATTTCGAATGTCCAGTGTGTCGTTTCAAATAACTGTTATTCTAAATAAATTGCACTGTAATTGCAATTCTGGATTTCAAGGACGTCATTTTTATAAGATCGCTGAGAAATTGCAATTCTGAATTCGAAGTGTCTCATTAAAAATAAATTCCAATGAAATTGCAAATCTGAATTTGAATTTGAAGCGTAATTGTAGCGGTGACTCTGCATCATTATTTTCAGAATACTATTATTCTGATCATAATGATGAAGAGTGTTTTTTTTTTGTTTCTATCTATATTGTAATTTTGGAAAAGAGAATTTACAAATTATTTTTTTAAATTCGATTTTTCTTGAAACGTATTTTCTAAATGTATGAATATTGAAATATAGACACTTTCCAATTGGTAAACAGCATTGGAAAGCAGATCTTATTGAGGCCCAGCGGAGCATGATAAGGTAGGGTTATATAGAGTGTTTTTGTTCGCACGGCGACATATGGGCGATCTCAGAGATTCGTCACGATGCGAATGATGTATTATAAAAATACACGCGTCTGTGTGTGTTTATACACATATAAATACACCCCTTATACACGTGTATAAATACACCCCTTGGGTGACCCTTATTTTTCGAGGTCAACCATTTTTAAATATGTTACAATTTTGTACTGCAATGCTCCGAAAATAAATTTTAAGGCAAAAGAAAAATAATATTCAAGCAAGCATTAATACTAAAAGTTCAATGCACTAGGAAATTCATAATAATGAAATAAATAAATAAATACATTATATTTATAATTCATATTTTCAGGTATTTTTTATTCAGACACGATTCTTTTTTCAAATATACAACTCATCCCCCTTAATTTTCTTGGAAGCACTAAAAAATGATTCGTCCGTACAATCAGCACCCTAATGTACATGGGAGGACGAAAATGTGCACTTTTTCTTTTCCTTTGCGCGATCTATTCTTCTCCACTGTGGCGGGGAAACGATCAAGTCAATTTTGTGTAATGGACGGTGCAGAAGAAATAGCAGTTTTCTATATCAGGGTTTCTCGGCTGAGATACGGTCTGTCGGAACCCTATTTTTTCATCTCCATCAATTTTTCGCAGACTTCCTTTTTCGCGTCCTCCGCGATCTCACGCGTGGAGAGGAAGAACACAACGAGCACGCAAAGTTGGTACGTTTCTTTATCTTATTTTCTAACTGCCCCGAGTTTCGCCAGTCATCTGGAAATGAAAGATAAAAAAAAATGCGAACGCGAAACTTCGGGAACGGAGGGATCGTGGCTTCACTTTTCGGTACTGAAATAAATGGGGAGGCTTGGAAATGCAATCCGGAAGTCTCAGACATTTTCTGTTACCGTATCTACGTTTTTTTTATTCTGCCTGAATTCTGCATTGGGATAAAAAAAGATTATTTAAATATATTAATCCTGGACGAATAAGTAAGACGACCGTATAAATATTTTGGGATTCATTCAACTTTATTTATTTATTTGTTTGTTTGTATGTAAATTGACAAAAGTGTACTTCATATTTCATTTAAGAAATATGAATATTAATATATTTTCCTAATATTCATTATTAATCATATTTTTTCATTTACAACACATTAACAATAATATTTTTTTAATGAAACTTCGTATGTACTTTTTTTAGGTCAATGAAAATAAATCTCCAAACGATTTTACTCATTTTGCTCATTCATTTGAGATTCCCTTCGTTAAAGAAGCCTGATATTCGAGTGGTTCGAAAGTCCTTCGTGAAATTTTACGTCGCTGCTTTGTACAATTTATTTTTATAATTAAATCAACGATGAAAAATATAATAAAGGATCTTCAAACTTGAGGGGCTCAATGACGTATTTAATTCTGGTATTCCACTTGGTCCTTTTAATCATTTTTCTTCATCGAGTTTTCCTTATCGAAAACTAATTGTTTATTCAGTGCTTAATAATGATTTAAAAAATTAAGCGTGAAGTCTTGACATTTTTTTCCAAGATATTTAAATGTAAAAATCGTTTGTTTTTTTACAAATTGTCTTTTACATAACATCAGAGCGAATCGAAGGTTGGTAGAGTTTCTCTTAATGGAGTTCGCGATTGATTTCCGGGGATCCTAGCCGACAAGAAACGTTTGAGAGTTCCGAAAAGGTTTTCTTACAACGGGATGTTTTCAACTACCATACTTAAAGGGGGAAGAGCGCCCACTCGTGATGCTGCATGATCTTTTCGCAATATAGCCTGAGAGTCGAATTAACGCCGAGTTTTATTGCCCGTTAGGGGGCGAGGGGGCGGGGGTTGGTTTTCGACTGAGTGGCGTTTCCAACTCGTAATCTTGAACTTGTACTTTTGTACAACCCCAAAAGATAGCACTCGGGAGCAGTCAAATTAGGACTTAAAAGCAATTCTCTCCGGTCTCGCATAACTCCCAAATGCGACTACTTTTCGACGTAAATATAACTTTATAATGGAACGATAAAAGTAACGTCTCTCATGAGTACTTCTCAGAAATTGAGTTTCTTGTTTGCATAGCCATAAACACTGCTTATGACGTTAAGTCAGGTGTGAATGTATTTAAGAAAACGAAATTCCCATTCGTTCGTCGTAACGTCTCATCGAAGCGAACAATCGAGTTATGTTTTTGTTTTTTTATTAATTAGTATTCTTCATGGAAAGCTTGATTAAACAGAGTGTTTTAATTAGTTGACGTGTCAATAATAACGCTGTACTAATTATGAAAAATCAAAAGTATGTTACAAACGAGCTAATAAATTGAAATTTCAATATATTAGAATCAGCTGATCAGTTTTTTCAAAATGTCTATTAATTAAAAAAGCATAAAAGATTTCTGGGAAAAACATACAAAAAATACAGTTACGATACAAAAAAAATTAGGTAGAAACGGACCGGGACTGTTTAAAAAAATATATTTTTCCAAAAGTCCTTTACTTTGTTATTTATTGTACTTCAACTATTATTTATTTCTTTCAATGAAAAATCACTTGAATGTACGTTAATAAATGCGGAATAATATGTTTTTAATTGAGCCTAAAAAAGCCATTGACTGAAGTAAAAAATGCACGAAAAAAGCTCATTTTCTCGATCCCCTTGTTTCACAAACCTAAACATCGCGTCGCGATAAATAGAGAGTTAAAAAAAATGTTAGGGTGCGGGCGAGTCTTCAAAATACTTGAATGATGAAATAACAAACGGCAGGGAGCTGTAAACTCCCGTTGCGAAACGCTCACACGAGCACAGTGAATCGAGGGGTGAATTTGCCGTTTGAATTTTCCGTCCCCAAATCCCTTGTGGCAGGAGGAGCACAGGGGCTGTAACAGTGGGAATATCAGGAGCAAAGCAACATCGATGGTAAGCAATGTTAGGGGCTGTAGGATAGCGCGTATCTGCGAGGCTTCGTCGAGTTTGCTTCGCCCCAGGCTACGCACGCAATTACCATCCTTGATTGGATTAAATGGCGTCTTGATTTGGGCCACGTCGTACCGGGAATTGGTAGCTTTCTTATGAATTACCTTTCCCGTCTGCGTCTCGTCGTCTCGCCAAGTACATACTATTTTTCTTTCAAACTTTCTTCTTTTTCGCTCAATGAATTTCTACAGTAAAATGTTATCGACATTTTGTCGCAGAATTTGTTTAAACATAAAGTAGAGACATAGCCTAAAAGTCATCGACTCGCTGATCGATTTCCTTTGGGACTTTTTGGAAAACGTTGGGTTTGGATCGTTGGTTATCATTTTTTTAAATCGTTCTTTGAATTTCGTCGAATTTTCCAACTAAATTGAATCAGGTGTTCGTCAAAATGAGGTTATTCGTACGATCTTCTATCTTTACTTTTTACAAACGTCTTTCTCGAAAAAGAACTTTCTCCGTTGCAATTAGTAATCATTAAAAATATTCGCAAACGCTTTACGGGAACGCAGAAATCTTCCCGCGTGCAGTTCGTAAACCTACGTACGGTTGGATAATAGTCGAAGTAGGCGCAACACCGGTAAGGTAACCGTGTAAAAAAAAAAGACAGTAGCTATACGCGACTGATCGATCATTACTCCGGTAACACTACCGTTGGGATAATTCACTTTACGGATTCGTGCCGAACATACTTATAGGATGAAACGGCCGATCCTGCATCGTGGTTATATACAGGGTGACTGGAAATTCGATACATTTTTACTAAGGTATAAAAGTAGAGCTCATTTATGGTAAATGATATATTGCACGGTTACCAATAATTTCTGAATAATTAAACATTTAATATTCTTTTTTTTTTTACTGCAATCCCTGAATTTTTCATTAAAACGCTTCATTGACAAAAAGAATTGCGGTATCCTGACAATTTTTAAAATATTTTCTGACAGTCGAACGATCAAAAATTTATTCGACATACGAAATAAATTGAAGTTTCGACATTTATGTTGTATATGATTTATATAAAATGAGAAGCCACGTTGGAATACGAAAATAAGTTTCATACAGGAACAAAGCAATCGTGTAAAAAAAAAAAATGCACGGAAAGTTGCATACGTATTATTTTAATAACATCCATATTTTGTTAGCTTTTTAAAAAGATACAGGTATGCGCGAAAAAAATTAAAAATTCTTAAATAATGAAGCAATATCAAAAGTAGGTTAACATTTCGTGGACGAGCTTTCAGCTCGAATTACCTGGCCCGGGTTTTTTTTTTCTCTACTCCGGAGGGCGCTTCGTAAACTCGGCGTTGTGTTACCGAACAATTTAATCCTCAAACCCCAACGTTGGTTCGTTCGTGTTTCACGTGCCAGTTTTTTTCATTTACTTCAAGAGTTCAAGAAAGGCGCGTGAATATTTTCCGATTTTTTTTTAACGTTGGAAAAAAGTTAAACAAGCGAATAAAACGAACGATCCACCATTGGAGTTTTGTGGATGTTGAAAACAGTGTTTAGGAACGAAGGCTATTTTAATTCAATTTAATTCAATTATTTACAGAAATTTAAATACACAAGTCAAATTAAATATCACACATATTGATATAATATAATTTTAATAGAAACATCAATTCAATAAAACATGAGAATCTCGAAATACTCAATAACGATGGGTTCTCGTACGATGTACCGCATGACTTTAATTACTGCAAATTGAGCTCTATTTTAATCCCCTAGAAGGGAATTTTCGTCGTTGAATTTTCAGTCGAATTTTCAGTCACCCTATATATCCAGACATATATATATATATATATATAGATATAGAGTGAAATAGTCGAGGGTACAGAGGGGTTTGGCCGGCCAGAATGACGGGACGATTGGTTGAAAACGGCAACCCCTGAAATCTGAAGGACGATTTGGCACGAGGGTAGAAAGAGCGAGGTCGACGGTCGCACGTCCCCAAATAGCAGTGGATACATATACATGAGCCGGGATTGCCGATGTCAGAGGAAGAAGAAGCTGCAACGTGAGGTGGTGTCACGTGCTATGCACGTACGTACCATTCTCAGAGGACGGTTCGACACCTCTATTGCAATCCTCGTTTCCGTCCTGCAGACGGAAAATAGCGTTGATTCGAGGCTCCATTGTTGAAAGACAAGACAAAAGCAAAATAAGTGACGTGCCAAAAGCCCTGAGGGTATCCGGTAACGATTCAGTCATGGCTGTTTTAATTTATTTATTGGAGAGAGATTTCTGGCAGTATACGTCACGTATCTTCAACTACCTTCTGATTGATGAAGGAAGGGGAACTTGGACGAGGGAAGCAGCTAGCCTGGATTCGTTCTGCCTCATTAGACGGTTAACGTTTCGACAATAAAATATGTGATAACGTTGATACCATTTTCGCCAAACTGTTTTTAATACATTGCCAACTGGTGTTTTCGTAGTGTATAAAGGCATGACCAACACGCTGGAAACTTTCGACCCGGCCCCTCGTTACCTCGGTAGCGACAATTTTGTAGTTTTGCGCTGCGAGACACTACCGACGGATGGCGACCCGGGCGCGGATTCGGCCAAGAAGTCTCGACTTTTCGGGCGAAGAATCGAGGCATCGCGATTGTCGAGCGCTGAGCGTGGGCGCGTGCGTCTGTGTATGTACTTGTGGATTCGTTACGAGCGCAGCGCGGAGGAACGACGCGCGTAGTTCGGTCGCAACGAAGACACACACACGTTTATGTATGTGTGTCAACCGATAAGAGGAAAATTAGACTGGGAAAATGCAGAAAACGTTTCTCAAATATATTTTTGACATTTTTCCCTCGAAATTTTGGGTTTTGGGGGAAATAAATGGTTGATTCGTGTTCAGGGGATGAAATTACATCGAAATGGACGAATAAAAAAAATATTTAAAATCCAAAATTTTTTTCGTTTTTTGGGCAAAATACATTTTTTCACTAAATCGTCGATAACTTTTTTCCCTTTGGGATTTGGCACTCCACTCTGTGCTCGATCTCTTCGTTATGGTTTTCTCTTCAAAATGCTTTTTGAATTATTAGAATGCGATAGTTTTTCGATTTTTGGCAGAATTTCAAAGTTGGACCATCGATTTTTGCAAATTTTTCCATACATACCCCTTTGCGTTTTTTTTAGCGATTTTTCGAATG
>JAPYZI010001151.1:0-50426 GCA_030523105.1 Ophioninae sp. A BG-2022a | reverse complement strand
AAAGGGGTATGTATGGAAAAATTTGCAAAAATCGATGGTCCAACTTTGAAATTCTGCCAAAAATCGAAAAACCATCGCATATTAATGATTAAAAAAGCAATTTGAAGAGAAAATCATAACGAAGAGATTGAGCGTAAAGTGGAGTGCCAAACCCCAAAGGAAAAGAAGTTATTCATGATTTAGTGAAACAACATTTTTCCCTCAAAAATCGAAAAAAATTTTGGATTTTTAATATTTTTTTTAATGGTCCATTTCGATGTAATTTTATCCCCTGAGTACGAATCTACCATTAATTTTCCCCAAAACTCAAAATTTCCATGAAAAATTGTGATAAATTTCTAAAATGACGATCTTTTTCGCCGTGTGCAGTGCTTTCGACGAAAATTCGTTGATATTCGTAATCAGCTGAAAATTATCGAGTAAATAACCCCTTTTAATACTTTTAAAATAGACAAAAAAATGTTCGACTACCCCGGTCACTTTTCCGGAATCTCAAAAATCACGAAATTTCAGAAGGTCGTAGGGTGAGCTTCTTATATGCTATAGAGACTGAATGGTGTGTTTGGAGAAGGTTTGTGCCTAACTTAAATAATGGCCTTGGATTCATATTGATATCTCGTATAGTTTTCCCGGAAAGTATACACTACATATATTCGCGTGAGTATCGGTTGACACACTGACATATACGTGTGTGTTTTCGTTGCGACGAACTACGCGCGTCTTTTCTCCACGCTGCGCTCGTAACGAATCCACACGTACATAGATAAACACGCGTCCACGCTCAGCGCTCGTCAATTGTCCTGCCTCGATTCTTCATCCGAAAAGTCGAGACTTCATGGCCGAATTCGCGTACAGGGCGGGCCATCCGTCGGTAGTTACTCGCACCGCAAAACTCGAAAATCGTCACTACCGACGTAACGAGGTGCCGCGTCGAAAGTTTGCAGTGTGTTGGTAATTTCCTTAAGGACCTCGAATAGAGATTGGTCGACCTGAATAATCGCTGTCAACCAACACATCAATGGCCACTAGATCAATAATCAAGCACCATTGATAATCAATAATCACGCTTTACAATGTATCCATAAATTTGTTTACTTTCTCCCAAATAATTGTTGAGTTTCGCCAAATTCGCTCTCATCAGACGACCACATTGACCAACAGTATTCCAGCAACCATGTTCTCAAACTGCTGTGTCCCTAGTACACAGCAAACACGTACACATACTGGACGGTAAAAGAAAAACGTTTTAAATTACGAGAGCTAGGGCAACTCGAAGAGCAGCTGCGCCTTCTTGGTTTCTCCGTACTTTACGTACGGTGTATCTGTAGTGGCACACTCGCGGCCTTGGACGTCCTTACCTCATGTTTGCTCCGTCAACTACTTAACAATTTTACAAGCCGTCCACGTGTTTATACGTATATACGCTCGTGCGTATGCACACGTGCGTGCTTGGGTGGCGTTAAAAATGATACACGCTCGTACGTATGTGTGTATGAACGTGCACGAGTCTAGAATTACAGTCGGACGTTTTTTTATCTGATTCAATTAAATGCATATTTCTCTATATACATTCCGGGTATGTGCAAGTGCATCCGCGCGCGTTGCGCATTCTCAGAGCGTGGGTATTTGTAGACTTTGTGTATGGTGGCTGCTCCAGATCACCGGGTGTGTTTTACCGTCACGGCACGATCGAGTTTCTCCGTGATCGCGAGCGCGTAGAAAACTCTTTCTCTATTTTTCTTTCCGTCTGTTTGTCTCCTCTTTTTTTTTTACTTTTCCCCCCTCTGCGTTCGAAGAAAGAGCCGGAATGAAAACTCCTTCGATACCGTATACGGAATTCCGTTTTGTTCGTTTCCTCGATGATTCTACATAGCGGTACGCTTTCGCGCTATGGGATCCATAAGATCGGTCGATATATATTTTATCGATGTGCTCATTCAATGTGTACCTCGCTCCATGCTTAGATGATTATTTGCCTACGGCACACTTTCGATTCCGGAATTCAACGTCGAACTTTGAGCTCTTGCTTACTCGAAGGATGCATGAAATTCTTCGCCCAGTCGTTCACTGCGCCCTTTTGGATTGCATTCTTTGGATGTGTACACGCCGTTCGAAAAATGATCTATAAGGCAAATATAGCCTCGTTTCAATAGCTATCAGATTTTATTTGGGTAGGTAGCTTTCGCGCGATTTTCTTTTACCTGTGCTATCGTTGGGCTATTGAGCAGTGAATTATTTTATTTGTTTTTTTTTTTCAAACTTCGTTCCGATTGTATAGAGTATCTTCTTTGTTCCATTTATAGCAACAAATTATTGTTTACAATACTTTGTGAATAATAGTTAATTATTCGCCTAAATAAATACAGAACATAAAGAATAATGTGAAATTAAAATATTCAAATGTAATAAAAATAATATTACAATAAAATAAAAACAATAAAATAAAAAATAAATACTTTAATTATTTCAATTTTAAAATAATGAAGTGTAAAAAATCTTAGAGTAAAATAAACAATAAGGTTAATGACAAAATACAAGACGCGGTACATGAATACTGACAATTAATCGTTTTTTTCGTGAACACTAAAGAACATTATAGAACGTTTTTGGTGACTCAGATTGTTTGACTCGAGGCATCGATATTTTGATTTGTTTTTTTTTTCAAGTTTTGTCAAAACATTAATTTAACAGGCTCTGTTTTATTCTCTCATATTTTGTTTGCGCGGTGTTTTCTTTTAGATATGCTTATCACGAATTTCGACGTATCTCCACGATCCTTCAATATCGTATGTACCCCGTGTAGGCCTTGGTGGAATAAAAAGGGGTACCATACGCAAAAAGTAAAAGGCGATTATTCTGCTTTTTTTCTCATCGAAATGGAGACAAGCGAGAGCGAATTATGACACGAATATGCTTATATTATACAGGGAGAGAAAACGCGCGCGCGCACGCCATCGTATGCTAATTCCCGTTCGTTTTACGATTCTTCGCGCGCGGCAAATAAAAAAATTTAAAAAAACATGCGAGCTCGAATAAACGACGAATAAATATATCTGGCGAGGGTTTTAAACGTTCCGCCGAGTGATCGAACGCGGTCGAACGATCTGGCAACTAACTCGTGCAGGCAATTCTCTCTCTGCCTTTCTTTCGTCCTCTTTATCTGTGCACACACACACACATTCTTAGTAGAACACGGCAATTTTTCATTTGAATAGTGCATCCGCCTGGCCGAATGGCAAATACACCACTGCAATCTCTGAATAAGTAAATATAAACAATTTTCGAAAAAGTTTTTACGGCATCGCGTTTCCGGTTGTAGTACAGTATTTATGTTCTTCAATTCTATTGAAAAAATTCTTGGTTACGAGAAAAATTAGCTCGTTAGATGTGAAAATGATATCTGTCGCAATTACTTTTTTAAAGTATTTAATTCAACGCTCCAGATTTTTATTTGGGTGCACAGTAGCGTAGAAAAATAAAGAAAGAAACCAATGGTTTTTAACCGATTTCAGTGCAGCTTTCCTTCTCTCTGTACCCGAAGGAAAACCGTATTTTTTTACGATATCAATCTTTCCAGATATGGGGTCAATATAGCCCTGAGTCCGAGACTATTAATTTTACGACGCCCATCGTCGGAACACTCCGTACATAGACCTTTCGATGCTTCATATTAATATTTGCGTAGCACGAGTTCGCGTACGAAAACGCAGAATAATTTAATTGGCACACGCACGCTTGTTTGCGCGCCGTCGTCCTTCTCAGCTCCTATAATGTCCTTAAACTCGTAATACGCGGGCGCGAATCCGTGAACGAAAAATTCTCGAAATAACGATCGTAATTCAGTGAGGGATCGACGAAATTAGTGAAGGAGAGGAACGGGGAGAGGGAGAGAGAGAAGAGAAATGAGAACTGGCATTCTCCGCATAGTTTTTTCCTCCATTCCAGTTTTTTTTTATTTTTCTTTTCTCTTCGAACGTTTATTACGTTCCGCGGGAATCATTTGTCGTCTCGCTCTTGCAGCCGTCAGCCTTGCGCAACGCAATTACGATCGACCCGCAATTTTTTGTTTTTTTTTTTCTAGTATTCTTTTTTATCTTCCTTTTTTTATTCGCCTTAAAATTTCAACGAATTATGCTTGCGTATATACTATTGTAAACATCGTGGCGCGGAGGGCGCTGGTAATTTATGAGGAGAGAAGCGCGTTGCTCCGGCTTTTCTGCCCGGCTGGGTGTAATAAGCGAAAAAGAGGCCCCCCTACTTTTATACGTGGAAGAGTCTCGCGCGCGATCGTGAGTTTGCGCGCGTGAGCTGTCGAAGAGAACCAGACACCGCGGGGTTCGCGTCCCGGGCTTCGATATTACCAATAATTGTCGGCTCGAAAGGTTATCTCAGGATTGCTCACATACCTATACAATATTGAGGAAAAAAAATGGCTGCCATCGCCCTGACCGATAACTTATGAACCCCAGAGTTCCGCGGTCTAGTATGCCAATCCTTGGTCCCAGCGCACCCAGGCACACTCGTGTAACCCGTGCACACCGATAAACCACCATACATAGAGACCTCCCAAAGGTATTTCGCTTTTATCGACTTGTCTCTCACGCGCGAGTTCCCCGCTCGATAGGTGACGACAAAACAGCGTCGACGAATCGATTATTATAAAGTATCAACGATACTGAACTGATCGTAGGATAGGCGAGCGCGGACAAAAGAGCTAGGGTTCGGGGTAACCTGTCCCATTAAATGATATCCCGGATATTGCAAACTCCCGTATTCAGGAAAAGCATCGTCGCATGGTGAATGCATGAAATCAATTTTACGAAATATTAACTGTATTATTTTACACGTATACATATTTTATAACTAGACGTAGATGGTGTCACTGCACAATTTTTGGTTACAAACAAAAATGATACAACAGTCAACTAATGTATGTTTAGCTTAGTGTGGAAACATTTTTCGTGTTTGTAACAGTGTTGTTTTCATTTAGTCAAGTTAAAATAATTTATGTTTTTTTTTTATTGGCAATACCATTCGTTTTATTTAATTAATATATCATTTCCGCAACAATGATGCGTACGAAAATATTGCTGTTCATATTCGGTGTTGTCAAATTTTAAGTTTGTGTTAATATGGTCCTACTTTATCAAAGATTGACTCATTAAAACTGTTTGCTTGATAATAATGAATAAATTTAAACGATATAAATTTTATTTTACATAGAAATAGTCCCCCAATTTAGGATATAGGAAAAAATTGTGACTGGGCCCTTATATCGGATATCCCATTATAGCCAAACGTTTTGAAAACCATGATTCGTGTTATTTTTGTACAACTCAAAATATCCAAATGTGTAAAATAATTATTAGCGTCTTGTCGTAAATTACATCATAAAATTGTAAAATTTGTAGGCTTAAGGTATGCTTTTTAAAAATTTCGAACAGAAGTATTGGATACACGGTTAGCCTCTCCCTCATATAAAATGTTACAATAAGAATACTTATACACATATGTATTTCGGCATGCATAACTCGCGAGGGAAGGTTTCGACATTTATATTTTCTCTCGGGGACCAACCGTCACGACATTAATAATTGACATTCGCGAGGAACTCGAATAAAAAAAAAGGTACAAAAACCAAGAGTTGTGCACAGTAGCAACTGGGACAAAGACATACATATTTTCTGTACTGCCATATTTAAATCTCATATTACTATGTATCTATATACATTTATATATATATATGGTAAAATGGGAAAGAGATAGATGTTTTGCGCAATTGGATCGTGGCACGTTCGACCAGGGCTCTTATGTACCAATGGTTATAACTCCTTGAGCCCATCTCGTGAATCGAATTATGTATTCACTCGCAATTTCACGTGTTTCATCCGCATGTCGTTGGCGTCCAATGCATACCCGATACAAACTCGCGTACACGCTATACATACCTCGCAATGAGTTATACAGAGTGATGCATCGGTATTTGTATTTATATATACATATACAAGTATATTCTTTTTTTTTTACGTTTCCGTATGCATGTGTCGGGATCAACGGAGAGGAAGAAGAAGTTTGCGAATCCGCCTCTTGGTTCCACGAGATTCTCTCACCGGAGCCCTCTGTCTCGCTCAACCCTTCACTCGCCGTCCCCTTTCCTCACAATTTCGCTCTTTCCCGCTCGCCCTCTCTCGCACTCGACCCTTCGCGCGCCAAAGGATTACATTATAAAAAGGTGCTGTGTGTGCACAGCGGTGAGTCGAGGGAGCGAGATGGTGCACCTACTTACCGCCTCAGCGAGTGCGAAACGGCGGTCGAGGATGGTTTGTGGGGGAACTCCGGGCAAGAGGACTGCGCTAAGGATGTCTTCTAATAAAACAATGTATCAAGTGTAGTAAATAGAAATCCATGACTTTTTCCAATAGATGGCTTTAGTTATCTGTATCTCGCGTTGTATCAGTCCGATCGGGTTAACCTAGATGAAGTTAGAAAGATGAGATTTCGTAGTAAACAAACTTTTGCAATAGTTGTCTGATTGGTTGACTTCAGAAAATAATGGATTTCTTTTTACAACACCTATATATGTATCACTAAACTTCCAGTTTTTAAAACTAATATACATTTGAGAATCGTTCAATTAAAACTCAGTATTTCTTATGGGTGAACGTTTAATGCCTATATATTTTTTCAATAAACCTTCTTGTTCAACAGTTCACTATATTGTGTGAATATGAGAATCAGGTCCATCTGGGATCTTATACTCCTTTCGGACTTTGAGGAAAATGCAGTTTCGTGGCATCCACGAAATTTCGCGGATTTATCGAACGGGAAGTTTCCGCGGTTTTCAAAGCTTATGGAATTATTTTTCGAAAGCTCAAAATTAAGGGTAAATACGGTGTATATTGTTTAATGGTGAACGCGAATGTGAGGATTCACACGGACTTATGAAAAATGTTTGAAATTTCTCTTTCTTCGACCCCTCCTCCTTTCCCAGCTGTAATCCTTTTTTTCCCTTATTCCTGGCGGCGGTAAAAAGTAAGTTGGTCGCCGGAGCACCTTCGTGTCGTCCTCATTGAGGGTTGCGTTAGCCACAATGTTATACCTACAAGTTGCCTTCATATATCATACCACCGTATAGGTTGGCAATACATACCGAATTTGTTGACATTCGTATAATACACATTTCATTTGTGTAATTAAGGGGAGAGTGATGTATGGTTACATTTGCGAGTTGAACGGAAACCCATTCATATTGCGAACACTCTCGCCTCTTTCCCTCTCTCTTTCTCTCCCACTCTCTTTCGTGGGCACTCGACAATTACTCATAAAGCGATACATATCGCATAAGATTCGCGAGCTCGAAGGGGGCAAAACTAAATGCGTTTCTTCGCGGAGAAGAGAAAGAGAATTCAGCGGTTGCTGCTGCCACTTCTTCTTCTCCTTCTCCTCGGAGTTCTTCGTCTTCTTCTTTTTCTTATTTCCTTTTGCACAGGACTTCGTTCACGCTGGTTTCTCGACCCTTTCTTACTCTCTTTCCTCGAGAGCCCAAAGAGTCGTGTGCGAGCCCAGGGTATATTCTTTACAACGTATATACGTTGGTCGAATATAACCCACACGCACTCCAAACTGGCGAGACTCGAGAAACAAGACGGAAAGAGACAGAGAGGACATTGGAGAGAGAAAGAACGAGAAATTGCGAGCCGCACGGCGCCGCGTTCATAACGGATGTCATGCTCGGTTCATCCGACCACGCGGGTATTTGTAAGTTGAAAATTATTCGCAAACGACTCATGCGCCGTCCCAGGGACTCTGCCGAGAGCGCGCACCACCGGCGATTGACTCGTTCGCGATGCGCACGCTGTGCACCTCCAGCCCCCTGCCCCCTTGCTACCCTCCTCACTTTCGTGTGATCCTCTTTTCTCTCCTAACGGAATTATTGCGAACGCACACCGAGGGTGTTCGTAATATTGCACGCGAATTCGAAACTCCTTGCGGTTCCGTCCAATTAGCCGGCGGATATAAAAAACTACGTCTTTTTTTTCTTTTCATTCTCATTTTCAGCGCTGCACTTGATACGCGGAAACGTCTCCATTCCGGATGAACGTACAACGTCGTATCAAGAGCTGCAAATTCGTCAAGTCCTTCACCATTTTGGTAGCCAAGAATATGTTCCCCCCCCCCCCCTTTTTTTTATGGAATATTATTTTTGTATGATTCTTCGACCGCGGTTGGGGGATCGAAAGTCGTTCACACCAGCCCAGCGATTACGCTGGTGAATTTTTATATACTCATGCCTGGTGTTTGAAACGATTCGCGAACTGCATATGGGAGGTGCGCACACGAGAGAATTATGCAATGTGGCAATGATGCGGGAGCGGCATGGAGTTAGACGCGAGCACCAAAAAAATCAAGGTTACTTACAGGAAGTAATTTTTAAGAAACGAGAAAGACGATTGAAAAATCATTCGGATATTTATTTGCGATATATTGGCAAATATGTGGCCTACGTTTCATAAAGATAGTGCATTCGCTATGTTAAATACCTAGAACAGATTCATTTATATAATAAAACAGAATATGAAAGATGTTTTGTAATTTCTCGTAAAAAAATTACATCGTTAATGACTAATGAAAAAAGTATCGAGAATACAAATTTTGGCGAAGTCGGAACAGCTATTAGGCTCAATAAGTATACGAAATTTTAATTAATCCGTTCGTTAGGTGTCAATAAATTGTGTATAAAGTTTTAAAAAAAAGTAAACAATTTGAGTATAACGCGTTTGAGTTTTCACTAGCATTTCCATCGTTCTAATAATATGGTCCTATCGTTCTAATAATATATTTACCTTCAATCTGCGATCCGTGCACCATTAGACCTTATTTTGCAATTTGTGTTGCTTCGCGTGAGCATTTTGGAATGTTCATCTTAGCCCAACCCCCCAATCGGATAACGTCTGTGTCTAGGGCAAAAAGATGGAACAGTGCGTTTGTTTCACCAGCGGAGATCTTGATGTCTCGAGAACTGGATGAACTAGCTTTTCAATGAGCCTGTAGAGGAACGAGAGACACGGCGGCACGACGCGTATCAGCGATCCATGTGTGTCGTCAAGGTGGAGTCGTTTGTGGTACTTTGTATAAATCTCTGGCTTGTCCGACTTCCCGTTCCCCATAGTCGGGCAAAGTTCATTATCTCTCACCAATTTGCTCTCGGCTCGGCATGCGAGAAGATGGAAGGTCCCGAAGCTGAACGAGGGTACGAGAAAGAAAGAAAGAAAGAGAAAGAGAGAGAGAGGAGGGGAGTGCGAGAGGCCAACGAGATCTCTTCGCGGACCTCGAGCATCCAACGATCCGGACCCTTCGTCTCCGGAAAACGAAGATTTTGTTTCTCTCCGCTTAAACCGCGAGTCGTGGCCGCAGGCTTTCCCGGAATGCTGATGGTATTCACAACTGGTTCTCACAATTACTTATTACCGATAATTATTAACCATCGGCGATTTTCGAATATTTGCTGACCCTGCACCGCCGTGCCTTTTGCACGAATTTTCTCAATAAGGCACCCGAGCACTTCTTAGCCAGCGATCTTCCAATCTTATCCGCAACCTTCATACCGGATTCGGATGGAAACTTTATCCATCTCTATTCAAGCCAGTGCACATTTATGGTCGGAACCAAAAATGTCGCCACTAGCCATCACCTTGTCGCGAGAACGTATCGGTTTAACCTTAAGCAAAAAAACACCTGCGAGAACGTGGTTTCCAAGATATCTTGATGGACATCTGCGATGAGTGGACTTGCATAAAACGTGGAAGCAACCGGGGACTAACGAGGAACAAAAGTCCGAAAGAAGCTGCCTAATTACGAGACACGCCGCAGCAAAGAAGGCTATCCACGTCATATATCGCTCAAGGTATCAGATCTTGAAAAAAATGAGGGGCAGTTAAAAAATGTGGCAGAATTACTAGCCACTGCAGAAAGTGCAGTCGAGAGAGACATTCAGTTGGCTGTGTCTTTTAACGAGCGAAGCGTCGGCCCGGCTAATTCTCCGAGGCGATTTAGGATTGGCGCGAAAATAAGGTCATTAGGCTCAACAGAACTCAACGAAACTTTGACGTTTTAATTCGAACGTTCGGTAGATTTACGCAACGATGATGTTGGGATATAGCACGATCCTGGCGGATTGAAATGGAGGTGAAATCACGCGTCTAATAAAATTAATTCACTGATTGTGATTTGACGTGGTTACTTGGAGCAACAACCTAATTGGCACTGAAGGAGAATAAGATTCCATCTACCGGTAGCAAATCCTGAAACTTCGTATCCCAAGCCAAGGTTCCAGTTCATTCTAAACTAAACTTGTCAATATTATCAGACATTCTCGAGAGACCAAAGTCTGTTCAATCACATCCAAAACAAACAACTCTTCAGATAACCGATCTTGTAATTCGATTCGTCCCTTTGAAGCCCTCTTTGCGCTACACCGCCTTTCATCTTGCGATTCGTCCTGCGTTCGAGCAATCCCGATTGGCGTTGGTTTACTCGACACTGGCGCCACTTGTATTACACCACCAACATATGGTGCGGCGATCATGGAAGATTGAAAAAGTAGTAGCCGCTCATTAACTTTCAAAAGTAAAACAAGAGTGCGTACCGGTGGTTGGGCCAGTGGTGTCGATTGGTGCGTGTGTACAACAAGGCTGTGGAGCAGAGGGTTGGCGAAGTTTGAGGGTAGGGGATTGAGAAGGAGGAGGAGGAGGAGGAGGGAATCCTCGCTATACCAGGCAGGAGCTCATCAACATCAGCAGTCTCCTGCTGGCTGGTGGGAGAAAGGGTGAGAAGGAGATTGAGTTTGATAGGAAAGAAAATCGGGCTCGCACGCCGTCGTTAGCTTGTTAACTCGCACGCAATACCTTCAGCTCAAATACCGGATACGCTGTCTTCTCTGTGGGTTTCCCTTACCTGACTTGGTTGCTCGGTTCTCTCGTTGCCACTTCGCCTCCTCCTCCTCCTCCTCCTCCTCCTCCTCCTTCTTCTTCTTCTTCTTCTTCTTCTTCTTCTTCTTCTTCTCCTTCTTGCACTTCTCTCCTGGCCTTTCTGGCTTCGACCTCCCTGCCTCTCGGAGAGAGACTCTCTCCTCGTCCCTCTTTGCTGTGGCTGACCGACCGGCTGCGCTCGTGAATTCGCGAGAGCTCTTAGCTCACCTGTGAGCAGGCCTCGCGTAATTCTCTCCTCCTCTCTTCCTCTCCCCGTCGGTTCTCACCAGGGATCCAAGGTGATTCGTTAAGCTTGCGCTTATGAAAAAAAAAGAGATGAAAAACCAACAAAACGAACCGGTAACAATAACAAGTCGAGGAACAAAAAAAAAATAAAAAAAGAAACTCGGCATTTTCAGTTCTCGGAAAGTGCACGTACGTATGCACGCTTCACCGGCGAAATATTCGCATGCGCCGCGTGCAGGCTAACGAGAAGTTCCTTGACGTCGCTGGGCCGGTCGCGCGCAACGTGCTTGAAAGCCAATTCCACACGCGGAACCGAAAGCTCTCGCGGAGTACATTATTCACGCCAAGGTGTTATACACGGCCGTGTAAACAACCGTACACCGAAAATATTATATCCTCGCTCCAGCCAATCTTCGCTTGATCTCGGACCAGTTGATCCTCCGTGTTCTCTCTTGGTATTTAATCGTCTCGGTGCTAATGATAACTCCGATTTTACATCTGAACTGGAGATCAGTTATTTTTAGTTCCAATTCGTATACCTTCGTGCAGTTTTGGGATTCTCCGACTTTTTCGCTTGCACTTGGCATTCCATTTTTTTTTTCTTCTTTCTTCTCAACCGTCAGTGTTGGTAAAAAAGACGAAGAGGGAAACTCAAAAGTATTTGATCATTTCGAGAGGTCGTTGGTTCGAGAAAAGAATTATCTTCAAATAATCTAAAATTCGAGACATTCAGGTCAAGGGTGCGCACTGCGTAATTTTGATCGTCGTCATTATTAAAAATTAAGCATTACTATAATTAAAACCATACTAGTCAGATTGGATTTTTACCAAACTAATAATAAGAAGAAAAAATTTACAAATTCAAAAATGTACAAAACTTTCTTATTTTCATAATCATGCAAAATCATATTCTGGCAGCTATAATATAGCTCGTAACTACCAATGTAAATTTGAGAAAAAAAATATTTACTTTGCAATTTGAAGAAGCAAAAATCAAGGTCATATTCTGAACGACGATAAAAATAACGAATAAAAAATCATTTTTATTGCATTACAATGATAATTTAATACTGTTGACGGATTTAGTCGACCTAGTCATTTTTTGCCGACTGCGTTACGCAAGTGCGCTAAAAGAGTAGAACGCTCGCATGTTCGTTGATGCTCCGCGCATATGCGCAACTTCCCGGAAGTCTCGAAAGAAAAGACACGCTTTTTCTCATTTTTTTTTTTCAGTTTATTGTTGTCGTATTCCGTTTTAACCCGCGGTGAATTGGGTCATGGAAAGTCCGTGATTCAATCTGCATCCGTGCTGTGAATTCCCTGCGCATTATTATGCATTCTGTATTTTATCATCTTCTCGCGCGCGCGCGCGTTTTCACGTATATGTGTGTGTGTGTGTGTAAAGCACTCGAGCGTAATGTAATGCTTTGCGTCTCGACAACGAGGAGAGACAATATTATCCCGCCGCATGATACTCATTGTCGATTGTATGCACTCGATCGGGGGCGTTTCGGAGTCACGTTTCTTCGGCGATACAGTCTATCTTTTATTATGTACTGTACATTCGCGCAAGCAACACAAAAAACACTTCCGTTTCGATTCCCTTTCTCCGGTTAAAAATGGTGCAAAAGATTGGCCTATTTCGCAAATAGCGATTCGGCGTTTCGCCTGTGTCGAAAAGCGAATACCAAAAGGAAAACCAACCCATATGATCTACAACCGATTTCCTTGGAAAAAAATACGCTTTTCCCCTTTTTGTAAGTGTATTCATTAATTTTTTTACATGTAGTGTCATTGATAATCGCACTAGGGTGCGCAGTTGAAGAATGATGAAGTTACTCGTGTTAAATGCGTTAGGGAATTCCCAGATCCTGTCATTTTGTTATAGGGATTTAATGAGAATTTATGTAGGGTATGCACATTGGGATCCCAGTGGATTTGGCGCTATTTCTTAATCGGATTCCTATCAGGAATTTCGAAGAAATTAAGAAATCCAATTCGTACCTTACGAAACATTTTTCCCCGGCGACCTTAGATTTTTATCAACGGTTCAAGAACAAAATTAGAAGAGATCCAGATGTCGAAAGAAGGTTCTTATACTAGTAAAAACTGATTTTTTCTCATCTCCAACAACTTCTAAACGAAAAGTACATACAAAAATGTCAAAATAATATTAACGCTCCAGAAAAAAAAATTAACAACAGTTGTTCATTTTGAAAATGACCAGGTTAGCCAAGATGTATAGATTTCTCTTTCGTCCGTCACTTTTCGGGTCACCCTGTATCCATGTAAAATGTGCATGAGTTTATATCGGTGGCATCATCGGCGCAATAAAAGTGCTATATCGGTTGCACTTAAACATCCCGTGGATGACTCTCCATCTCTTTCGCGCGTTCAGATGTGTTTGCAAAAAAGAAAATCAAAGTACATCGTGATCTAATCGGTTGGCGCTTGTTCGAACCTTGCGCACAAACACTCACCACGAGGAAAACCTTCGCTCTCGTTCGCTCGTCGAGGCTGCAAGAGAGAGTGAGTGAGTGAAAGAGAAAGAGCGAGTAAGAGGGGAAAAGAGAGAGGGAGGGAGAGTACAGATCTTATGCATTGCGTTCTAGCTTGTACTAGCTCGTAGAATGTATACGTATATGTCTGAATGCGCGTGGCAACTAGTGAGTGCCGCGGGGTCCAACTAGGGTCAAGAGAAGAGGCCCAGTCAGGCAAGGCGCCCACGAGAATCAAAGCGAAGCAGAGGAGAGAGAGAAGGAGAGAGGCAAGTGGTACTCGCAAACTCTTGAGTGTGCAACGCCATGTGCCCGTGGTATTTCTCTCATCCAATGCCAGTTCTCATAAATTTTTTAAATAAGCAAATGCATATGGACGTATATATTGGTTTATTTCAAACATGCATATCATTTTGTTCATATAGATATATACCAAAGGTGAATCTGCCCAAATTATATAAAATGACCGTTAATATTTTTATAAACAATACCTGTACTAAGTATGTAATAAATAATGCAATTTAAAGTCGATTTGTTTATTGGAGTACTCATTGCAGATAACTTTTTAATAGAGTAATCAAATATAATCTTTATTTTTATTCGTAATAGACTTTAATCAGGAACAAAAACGAATTCAGGAGAGAAGCCTTCGCAGAATTCAATTAGTATTTTCTATTTATCCATTATATATTTCTTGAAAATAATATTTTTTAAATAATTCCATTTTTTTTATTATAACAGTAACGTAATCTTTTAAAAGCAGTCCCAATTGAACATTTCCGCTGCGAAGAGATTTTTCCGGAATCGTTACAGAGTCACAAATGTGGAAGTAAAAATAATGCAAAATCGGTTCGTTACCCAGTTGATTTTTTGTGACCGAATACTGTTAAGAGAATGTTTGCTTTGCAAAAATATGATTTAAGCGATTTTGCCAAGTGATATCGTTGTCACGGGGTCTTCTACGAGAATTGCATTTTAGCACTCGCAGTATGCAGCATTGACCCTCGTCGAAAAGTGCAGTTCCCCATTATCGCGTCCACGTAACGGCCTTATGTTGATGGCGACTGTAACAAAGAGCGGGAGGAGAGAGAGAGAGAGAGAGAGAGAGAGAGAGAGAGGGAGAGAGAGAGAAAATTGGAAAAAAACTCGTTGCACACGGCGATCCAATCGTCGGCGGCCTGGTTTCGCTCTCGGGCGAACACGTTCGTTGGCCGCGTTCGATGTCCTCTCTCTCGCCACGTTGATCCTCGGTGCTGTTACACTCATTCTCTGTAATACTCATCCCTCGTGTACGTACTCGTGTGTATGACTTTTCTCACTCTCTCTCTCTCTTCCCCCCTCTCTCTCTCTCTGTTTCTGGGCTCACGTGACGGACACTCGTTGTTGCATATTTGACCAATCAAGGGAACGCCCTCACGGCGATGAAACTTCGTACGAGGTGCCGAAAGAATTTTGCCAATCTTGTGGAAGCGTGTATCGAAGATAAAATGAATAGAATTCATTTTGACAAAGAGCACTTCAAGCGAACGTGTTACCCATTTGCCTCGATAACGAACCAATCGCGAACTACCAGAAAAAAATGTTGAATTTTTGTCACGAATTCTCAGCAAGACTGATCGAGTTATGGTCAATGCTAGTATTTTTTTTTTTACAATTTCGACAGAACACTCTTCGTCACCATTTTTGCACAAACGGCATCATATACTACAAGCAAATACGTTACCATTTTCGGACTAACAAAAAACAACCCGAATGAAAATTGTGGTAATATCCAATAATTCCAGAACATCTTGTTGTCACCTTGAGGAAAAGTCATTTTCCGTCATCAACATTTCAGCGACGAGAAATTATATTGCCAAAAGAAAAAATTGAATTTGCAATGCTCCTACGAAAAACGTCTTTTTCGTGACTATAAAAATTACAGTTCTCATTTGAAAGGGCAACGATAATAATAATAAACTCGTGAATATGGTAACTCCTATGAAAAAATTACAAACAAAGCATCTATCTCCTCCCTATCTTACTTCCAATCCCTCAATTGAGCGTTATGAAAGTCGAGTGTGTTCAATGATTACTCATTATTTCAATGACGTTCAGTAGTCTTTGATCTGGCATCTCGATGTGGCCTCGAGGTGTAGTGATTGCTTCAGCGGAACGAGTAATTCATCGGTAGTGCATTATTTCGATAGCGTCGCGTTTGCGATTAATTCTAGGCGTGCCTTTCTCCCTCCCTTCATCTCCCGCCTGCTCGTTAAGCTTTCCTCTCAATCCATCGAGACCCGTCCCGTTTATATTCGTGTGATTACGCACTTACATGCTCGGTAATAATCACATTATTCATAGCTACCTCCCCTCCCCTTCAAAGAGATTATCAACCCTCGCCTTCCCTTTTCGCTTCGATCCGCTGCTCTCCCTTTAATCTCATCCTTCGTTCGATCGACACTCTTACAAATACGCAATTTATACCAAAGACACTTCCGGTTGACTGCTTTCCGCTGAAGCTCCCTGCCATTCGTTGATCCAACGAACAACCTCTTAGTATCGCCCCTTGACGACTAATAATAATGAGGCCATCATCGAGTTAAGCGTTGCGCGTGGCCAATACTCGGAGCGGTGGCCGGCTAGTGCATCAACCGGTCCGTTTTTAAACAGCTGTAGTCTCATCATCAAAAAAATAGATCATCTTTTTCTCTTACGTGTCATTGCCAGTTTTTAATCCACCCTCTTTTTATTTTTTTTTTGTATTTTCTAAACTTTCTTTGAGTCTAACGGAATAAAAAACGTATGCAGGTAGATATCCATCCTAATAATCGAAAATAAAAATAAAATACCCGTGATAAATAGATATCTAATCACACATTATACACAACGTGTGCATTATGTATAACGTATGATTAGATACAATTTGTGTTGCGATAATGGCAATGCAGAACAAGACGATACTTATCCGTCGATTAGACCATTAAACGTTTAACGATTCAACAATAAATCTCGCAATAACCCCTTCAATAATTCTGACACACGGTTTTCACTACATCAATATCTAGTACGTTTATTGTGTTTCTTTACCAATTCCGCATTTATATAAGCAATTCAAACGAACTGAAACAATAATAAATTTTATCACAAATAACATGTTTCGGTACAAAAACAATTTTTTTGTCATTGATTTTATAACTTTAGTCGCGCGTTTCCACCACGATTGATAATTTTACACTGAATCACTTTCGACATCCCCACAAAGTTCCAACGGAAACGCTGTTCCCACATATGCTGTTCGATAGATAAGCATCACTTTCATCTCAGCCCGCGTATACGTCTTGCCCCAAGTTCCACCATCCGGAGGAACCAAGGAAATCAATATAATAATCACCGATAATGGAATACGGAATAAAAATTGGTGCTCTTGTCACGATATCGACGTGGCATCCCCGATCCTCTGGAACGGAAGTACCAGGGTAACCTCCAAAGTGCACGATGAAGAAGAGGATGTATTTCGCGAGAGTGCTTTGTAGGAGTGCATCGCGCGGGCATATCGCCGGAAAGGATAACACGCGAGAAAACGGGCGGTATGGCTCGCGCGATCCGATCAGTGTGCGCGGGCTTGTTTCGTTTGCGCCTCCAGAGAGCTTATTTTTCTCTCTTATTCTCTCCCCCTCGATTTCCCCCTCTTCTCTCGTCCCTACCTTTCACGTGTTGTCAGTGAGGGAGAACGTCTTCGAGAGAATATCTCACGTGAGCTCCCAGCATCTTCATACAAGTCGAGTCCACGCAAATGTGTGTACGTGTATGGATATACGTAAATTTATTATGCCGTACAATTATTCTGATATGTCTGTACCTTGTATATGTACAGGGTGAGTCAGCAGAAACTGGACCATAAAAAATGGGGGCTCCAGAACGTTCTGTAAACAATGTAAATCGGGTAAAGTGGAATTTATTGAACCTGTTTTAAAAATATATTTTAACGTGCCAAAGTCAACCAATGGGAATTCAAGGTCGTCTGAAGTCATCTTAAAATTCTAGAAAAAAAACAGTCAAGGTCATTTAAGGTCGTGACATTGAACAAAATCTTGTTTGAAAAAAGGTATTGATTGAAAAGATATTTTTTAAGGAGTCGAAATGCTTGCGGTAAGAGATCCATTGCTTATGCTTTTTCTGATTATAGCATTAATATTAGTAAGTGGTACATGTGCAACTGTACAGAGTTAAATTAATCCGTAATCTTGACAAGCTCAAATATTGAATAAGTATTATTGAAAATGTAAAAGCCCTTTTTGTTTGATATCGCTATTGATCGTACTATGATCAGTCAATGCGGTATGTTCTGGTAATTGAGGTAAAAGAGATGATTGAAATTCAACAATGAAAAAAAATTTACCACGAGAAGAAACAATAAAAAATAGTAAATTGAATTTGTCAAATTATGAAAATGGCAACACGGAAAAAAAAAGATTTACGATGAGGGAAAGACAATTTTGATTATTTAATATTGATGAATGAAAAAAAACATTTTTTTTTAATCCATCGGACTGTAATAAATGTATTTCTATAAATTTCGAATCTTATGCCATTGTGAAAAAAGTGTACCAACCGAAGTATTGGCATTTGCAAAATCTTCATATCATCGGTGACCTTTTTGCCTCAATGGTTATTTGAGCTTTCGAGTGACTAATTTCTGGTGCCTCACCCGTTACGTATATACGTTGCGCGCTAACTCGTTTAGTAGTCAAGAAACGCGCGTGACCGCAGCGTGCTATGTAATCAATCGGCAACGATGAAATAGCAAACTGCATTGGACGAATATCGCGCTATTCCGGTCGAATACCGGAAGTAGTTTCATGACGAAGTCCTCGCAGCTTGTCTATCACAAAAATATCTGAAAAATCATAAAACCAAAACTATACTTCTACCTCGACCCTAGACACATTTTTCTTTTCCTCGAAGTTCCTTTTTTTTCCTCTTTTCACCTTCCCACTAATTTATCTTATCCATCGACAGCGTCATCCTCCCTAGATTCGGGGATACCTCGCGATTCCTTTTTCCTCTTTCCGATTCAACTGGAATTCTCGTTCGCCACGAGGAATGAAGTTGTCCCGATGAGCGAGCGATCATCGTTATCGTCAATTGTTCGTCACATCGTCCACGTAGTCCTCCTCCTTCTCTCATCCCATATACCATCCCACTTCGCGATCCACCATCTTTTTTCTCACATTTTTTCTTTTTTCGTTTCGTTGATTTTTCTTTTTCACTTACCATATACAAGACCGATGACTACGTGTACATGGCGCTTTCGACCGACTTAATTGAGATACGAAACATAGAGAAACAGAGGGAACGAAAAAAAAAGACTTCGATACGAGGGGCAGCATTTCTCTCTCGTTCTCTCTGTCTCTCTCTCTCTCTCACACGTGCGAGTCTTCGCGATGCACCCAAAAAGTTTGCCCCTTCTTTTGGCATAACGAGCCAGTTGCATTGGGCGTTCTCGATAGAAATAAAAAAAGAACGCAAGGAACAAATGAAAAAAAAAGAAAACATATAAAATAAAAAAAAAGACGCGATCGGATCGACGTCGTTGTTGAGCTCGTTCCTTCAACATGTATATATATATATATATATATATATATATATATATATATATATTTCAGATAGTGAGAGAGAATTTCGAAGACGTTATAGGCCCGGGTTGTTGGAGGGTCACGTACAAACTGCGAAAATAAGAAAAGCGAAGGGTGGAGGATCGTCTTCGCGGAGTATGATGTGATGGTTTCATGGCGGTTGTGGGGCTAGTGAGGTGGAGTGGTCAGTGAAAATACGTGCCGCGTGTGGATGTGTGCATGTGAGCGCGTGGCTGACGAAATCGTGCGTGCTCTGGGGCTGCTGCGAAAAAGATCGCGATCCCCCGAGCTGCGCGCTGATCCTTCGCGGTTCCTTTCCTCTTTGCCGCTTTGAATTCCGTGTATGAGCGCCTTCGCGAGACGAGCTTCGCCGAAGAGGGCCTCGAGTTCCAAACAGAACTCATTGCATGCCGTAAAGCTCGATCGGTTGGAAACGAGCATTCGTAGGCGGGGATGTTTAGCTGTATATGTGCTTGTAGATGCTGTACGTATTTGTACATAAAACACATTTGTGTTCTTAATTGTAATCGTATTGACGTGAGAATCGAGGACGATTCGAGTTTTTATCTTTTTGATATTTGAACTTAAGTTTAAATTAAAACTTATTTTTTATATTTTATTATTAGCTGGTGAAATAAGAAATGTACTATTATATTTCTATATATCAAACGACTCAGAATTTCACCATCAACCCTCTATTTGACGGATGACATTCCGTCGTAGGACATCCCGTATATGCATATTGCATATTTAATAATGAATATCTCATTATTAAAATATATATGCAACTCGAGTCGAATGAAAATGAACTAAACATTAATAAACATTACTCTTTATTTAGCCGGTGCAAAGTTCAACCGAAATCTTACATCCTCGGCCAAAAGTATCAGTTTTCACCCTTTAAAAATCGATTTCCGAAGATATAACAAAAGTCATGTCTATTTTTATCCATTTTACAAACATGTCAATTTTCAACGAAATCGGAGAATGCTAAATCGCGAATTTTTATTGTTGACCAGCACCCCGGTTTAAATGATTTCATAATTATACGATTTATTATTTTTAATGAATTACTTAACTGTTTATAAAAATCATTCATAATACATTCATTGTGTATTATTTCTTGAATTATTATATTATGACCGTTACTTTCAAACCAACGAAAAGCAGTTTTAAAAATGGCACAAAAAACTTGTGCTCCAAAGAGCTCCGCGGGCTTTATTTTGAGCTCCTGCACTTCAATTCGAAACTTTTGTCGATGCAAACCTACGCAATTCTCGTATTCCACAACGCGCAATTTCAGTTACCGAGGTTTCGTTGTGCATTGTGCGAGCACAGTTTCGTGTACTCTGGAGTTCAGTTTCGTCCAGCGCACGGCATTGACTACGCGCACTATAGAGTATAAGTCAGAGAAGAAACCATATATATAGATATAAGCGGGGTCCGACTCCCTCGAGGCTCGTCCGTTTTTCGTGGTGAACGAGTATATGAGTTCTTGGGTGAACGAGAGTTGCAGTAAATGCTGAGGAGACGTGAAGGAGGGGGAGTGGGAGCCACTGCGTGCCCCCGGTTATGCACTCCTCTCGGCCGCCCCCTCTTTTTCGCTCTCTCTCTCTGTCTCTCTCTCCCTCTCGTCTTTCTGGTCTTTCTCTCTCGGGATCGTTGTATCTCGTCGATCGGCAGCACGAATTTTCACGACAGCCTAAAGTGAGATGGCAAGAGGGAGAAAGAGAGAGAGAGAGAGAGAGGGAATGAGGCGCAGTGGGGTTAGATAGCCCCGAAGCATTGCAGCAATCCAGGGGAGTAGGCGGCGGGTGGATAGGCGGTAGGCTCAGTGCTGCTGTTGCTGCTGCTGCTGCATTGTTCCAAAATATACTGCTCTTGGTAGGTGGCGACATATCGCAGAGTCCGCGTGTTGTTGGCTTTTGCGCTCCAGCCCCATAAAGGTCTGTACGTATACCCCCTCAACTCCTTGCCCCTTCCCCTTCTTGTGTTTTGTACGTATCTGTCTCTCTCTCTTGCTCTCTTCCTCTCTCCCTCTCTATCCAACTCGATCCTTCCTTCTTTCTCTTCGGTACCGGTCGAGTATCAGATGGGAATACATACTTGAAAGACGGACAAGGAAAAGGGAGAGAGAGGATTTAAACAAGGAAAGCTTACAGCGAGTGCAGCATAATATCAAAAGCAATAGAGTCACTTGCGCGCGTTTCACCGTACACGAGCTCTATGAATTCATCAATATATCAAGCATATTGACTCGGAGAATTGCCGTCAGATCACTCTTTCTCTCTCTCTTTCTCTATCTCCCGTTTGATGCTCCTCGAAAAATGTACAAAAAGGTACATATATGCGGTGAGAACCCGATTTTCTACCACTTCGGATGAACACGGGTAGAAAAGAACAAGTTGCAGTCGAGAGATGCGGGCTGGACGTAGTTGAGGGTTATTACACGACTTGAGCATGCACATACTGAAACTTATTAGTAGTTTGAGAAAAAGGACATCAGGTCATTCAAAAATATGGGAGAGATGACCAGTATATATATGAAATATGTATAAATAAAAATATTAAACCGTTTTTTATTGTCAAATGAAAGTTTGATATTTTCAATCTCTAATATTAATCATTAACAATGTTAAAACACTGAACTGGAGATATCAAATGATACGTTTCCTTTTTTTCTTGTTACATATATTTCAAAGCTAGTCCAGTTACGTTACAATATTTGGTTCCGGCAATAAATTTTGCACGATGATCTTTTTCAAAATGCCCACAGTTTTTTTCGAAGGATAAAAACACTCGTGCACTTTTCATAAAACGATTGGCCTGTTTGGCCTGATGTTTTCGTTATTTTTACATCCGAGGTTATGTCTGTGACGCAAAACGTCATTTGCACTGTGCCATTGGGCACTACCGATTCCCACAAAGATTAATTCTTTCGAAATGGAAACACTGGTGGGGAGAAAGGGAATGAAAAAAATCGAGGAGCTAGAAAATCGGATTCCACTGTATATATCTTTTTGTACATCTTGTCTCCCTCTTCGAACACCGTTCGGCAAGAAAAAGAGACAGTGAGGGAGTGGGGCGAGGGAGAGAGAAGAAGCACATCTCGCTCACATATCCCCCTTAGCGGAACTATTTAATTCAGGCCAAGTCTCTCTCGCAGACTCGCGAAGCTCCTTCCTTAGCGAGGCCACATGTATACCTGCACACATATATAATGCATCCCTCGTTGGTCGTCTCTCTAGCCGTTCCCATTGGGGTCCGCCTCTCCTTACAGGGTTATGATCTCACGTGCACGCCATACACCGGGCGTGCTATGCCACATGCGAGAGAGACCTGCTCTTGTGCTTTTCTCTCGGTGCTCCTTGGTCTACCTTAACTAGCCAACTCTCGGCATTCAAACGCAGCTACGTGGTCTCTTGTCTATCTGTATAGAAATATCTGTACCATACGTATACATACGTACAAATGTATAAATACAAATGCGGGGTTATTTTATAGCCGTCGTTGCTGCGTAATGTTATTTATCAGCTCGGCTGGCTCTTCTCGGGACATTCTAATAGATGAATGTCTCTGAAAGATGTTTCATGCATATGGGTATGTATATTTGAGGATGAATATGCATATATATGGAGCTATTTCTTTCATGGAATTTCGAGATACAGGGTTGCCTGGAAAATGATATCTGAGGGGAAAATCTGAATATTGTAGGTGGAAAATAGAATGTAACAGCGGAGAAATGGAAAACAAAATCTTGTACTCAATTTTTTAAATATTTTTTTCTTACTTTCGCTAAAGAAGTAAAGGGCACGGCAATTAATGAATTACCAACTGGACCCTCATGCAATCTTAGATTTTTATCAACATTTGAACACACAAGTCCCAGTTCTCAAAGATTAGTTGATATTTATTTGTTTCGCATAATCCACAATGGCTCCTAAGGACGTGACAATTTTCGAACTTAGTTTTCTGATAGATGATCAATTGTTTGTAAAATCTGAGTATTGTAGAAATCATGGATGCAGGAGTGAATAATTGTAGTTTACTATTAAAGCGATTAATTATTTAAGTGAATTTTAAATCCAAGATTAAAAACTTCACACCTTGGTGTAATCCATATGCCAATCACAGCTTCTAGTTGTCCTTAAAAACTTCTAGCAGGAAAGTGTATTCATGAACGATAAGAAAATGCACATTTACGTTGCGGGCAAATGAGACATGTGTCAAGAAATATTATATAAAAAAATAAAATAAAAATACAATAATCACACAATCAATATTAAAATTCAAATAAAAAGAAGTGAAAAAAAAATCGGATGAAAAGCTAAAGGAATACCTAAAAGAAACAAAAAAGTATTTTCTCGAAAACAAACCGTACCGCAGAACATACATGGGTGAGATTCCAATAGGTATTGATACAAGGTACCACCATCTTCCCATTGGACTCTTCTATTATATAGCACTTTTGTATTATAGTGCTTCTCTATCTCGTAGCTTACTTCTCGTTAATGACCCACGGACCATACTGAGCGGGGCCGTGGCGATCCACACACGCTACACAACCGTTTCAGCTCTTACCAGGTAGCGGTCTTTATGAATTGTCGTATCGAATCTCTCGTGGGCTCTCGACGATATAGGAAGCTCGTGCAAAGTGCTGAGAGAAGAAGGAGGATGGCGAGGGTTCTATGTGTTCCGTGTCCCATGTGGCCCGCGCGATCGTTTCCTCCCTGTGGTCCCTGAACGGCTTAGAGAACTCGCGATGCCTTTGACTCCATCGTGAGAGGAAGGGATCAGTATACAGATATGTATATATTTATTTACTCATATATACACTCATTGAGGGTATATGATACAACTCTCCTGATATCAGGACGAAACGATCGGCGAGTACACCACGTATCGCGTTACGAAACTCGCTTTAATAGAACTCACTAATCTACTTGCACTAAGCAGTCTGTGCGGAGACTAGAGAGCTACCTAGGTGGATGCGCGTGTGTACAAATGTTTTCCGGAGGTGTGCGTACCTGATCTTGTGCTCTGGTATACCCGACTCCATTGCCGTTTGTCTTCGTCACTCTCGCGTTGTCGTCGCCGATGTCCGCCTGACGTAGCCACGATGAAACGATCGCTATCCCGTGACACATCGCATTTCCTCGACGCTGAATCTTCGATTCTCTTTGATGCGTACACATTGTGACGATTTTCTAGTCGGAAGAGAAGACTGGAGACCTGGAAGCAGATGCGTGCGATTTAGCGGGTTTTGATGTCGTTTGAGAGGATACTTGATCGACCGGTGAGACCTCCATGTTTTTCATTCGCTGCGTATAGTGACGGGAAAATATTTTCCGCAATTCAGGATGAAAATGAACAAATGTGAGCAGTAGTTTCTTAGGGAAATAGGTTTTACGAAAACTCTTATGATGATTACTCTCGATCAGTTTTATCGTATCTGGTAATTGACAGGGTTGCTAAATGATAGTAGAATTGTAACTAGCTGGATTCTAATAGACTTCCTACGTTACTGCTCGGCTGTCAAATTTTTTTCCCAATCAATTCGGATGAGCAGACGTTGGTACTAGCTCGACGTTACGGATATAGCGCCTCAAGTGTGGATTATCATCATCTCTCGTGGAATGGAGCAGTTCGATGAACCGCGGATTAATTCGCAAACGTCTCGCGAATAATTGGGCTTCGATTAGAGATTACAATTACGCGAGTACCTAACGAGCTATGGAAGCCTAATTTAATGCGAACTTCGAACAGCACTTGTGGGCAATCGGTACTTCTCCTTTTGCATCAGCAATTGGTAGGTATCGTAGACAGACAGAAATATTTGCAATAACGAGCGAGATTAGGAAAAACACATACTACTCGTGGCATGGTGCAAGAGTGAGATAGTCAGATCTATGTACGAGTGTATACAATGCGTGGCTCTCCAGCGACCTGGTTTATCGTTCGTGTTTCCACCCGGGTGTACCTATATACGATCAGCCCGGACTACACGCTCCTGGCTCTTTTCCTCTCTCGTTTCAATCCCCCGCAGCTGTTTCACCACCGTTTCTCTACGGCAGATGTTGCACCCAACTCTCGTATTGCTCACTGGAATAACCTGAGCCAATCGGCATTATACCTGATACACGTACGAATTCACGCCGATTTTTCGTTTCCTTGTTCGTTTGTTGTTTTTCCTTGTCGCTCGAACCTCCGAGATTTCGCTACCACTCTCCCGATTTATCGCGTTATTCCAGTGTCCTGTGTATTTGCTTGTGAACTCAGAAATATCCATTGACTCGTGGCAAAGCGTTTTATAGATCCTTATCCACGCGGGAATGCCCTAAAGTATCTACGATATATTTTTACGATCGATATATATACACCTGTTATTATGACGTAGGTATTCTCACCTTCGAAGCTTTTTTCAGACAGCCCATTTTTTTCCAGCAAAATATGATTTGACAGTTAGGGAGATAGAGGGAGAAAGGACGAACGAGGATGAATAATATCGAAGAGGAAAATGATAGACGGAGATTGAGTGATTGATTGATTCATTGATCGATTGACTGATACGCATACCATGAAAGTAATGCTTGCCCGATATATTGAAAAAAACATTAATACTTATAATACAATTCCAAAAATATAATATTTTACGAAACAACGATAATTAATCATTAAAATGACAATAAAATAATAATGATCATATTGTAAAATTACAATGTTACAAAAAGGGCTAACATTTAAAAAAATTATTCATAACGATGTTGAAAAATCGTAATCGAAATTAATCCGGATGCAAAATTTGGTCAAAACTATACGATATATAGTACAATAATATAGATTAATCTGACGAGAGAAAGGGAAATTTTATAAATTAAATAATAGAATATTTATGTTTAGGAAAATGTACCTATACGTTCATCAATATCAGTAATGAATGTAACGTAAAAATGAGCGTAATACAAGTAGAATAATGTGAAGATAATAGACTAGACACATAGTTAACCAAAGATATTTAGAAAGACCATTAAAGCAAAATAAATTAAAGCCAATAAATAGCAAAAAATTAATTGGCGAAAATCTAGTCGCAACATTTGGAGGGTCCAGGCAGCAACTGAACGCAAATGAAAGAAAGGACCGATCGTCAGAGATGAAGAAGGAAAGCCCTCAATGTTTCAAGCTGGTACGAGAATTCGACTCGCGTGAATATATCCTCGCTGGGAAACGCTTATGTTGATTTGGCACTGTTGAGACAACCGCCGAGCTGGTTGCCGCGTGGGTTATGCAAAGTGGTATTGTAGTGAGACTTAAACACAAAGGTCCATATCTTCGGCGAACCCGCAGCGATCACACAACCTGGCGGTTACTAGAGAAGGACCCTTTCCCTCCCTTTTCATGGCACCGTTGCGGTATCCCTCTCCGAGCCGCGCACAAGTCCCTACGAAGACGCAGACTGAGGATCGCTGAGCCCGTGTCTCTGTATATTTATACCGAGGCTTTGCAGCAGCCACGAGAAATCGCAAGAGGGCACAGGGAAGGGGAAAGAGGGCTGTTGCAGCACGTGCAAAATATGCATGTGTTTTGCGAGACAATGCGCGAGAGAACCCCGCCGCGGTGAATACCGAATCGGGATCCACCGGACAATCGCCACGATGAAGCCGTGAAACTAAAAGACACGTTTACAAACGGGAGCACGAGTTCACCGCTCCGATGCTCCCGAGAATTTTTTCCAAAGCTACAACTAGTCTTGCCAAGCCTTCGGATACGCGTGTCAAAAAATTGGCCCCTGCGCTTATCGCGGAAATCAGTATTAGGGACATCACTTATCGAAAGGTTGATTAGTGGTGGTGAACGTCCGAGAAAAACATTTATTTTGTCAAATTACTCGTTCGTTCACTTTGAAGCCCCAAACCGTAAGAATATTGAAAGGATTGAATATTCTTAGGATTAAACCGTTTTCTATTCAACATTTCTAATAAACTTGCTTGCCTTTTCTCGAAAACGTGATTTCTTCCATCCGTTTCAATCTGAAGAAATATAATAAAACCATTGAGGTTAAAAAAAACTTTGTGGAGAATCGTTGATAATATTGTCAAGAAATGTTTTTATCTAATGAAATATCTGTTTTCAAATAACACAGATCAGTCCTGTTCGACTGAACAGGACTGAAAATCTCTGAAAATCCCTATTTTTTATTGTTATTACTATTATTACTATTATTTCAATAATATTTATTCGAATACCAACGAAATAAAATTCAACGTGCTGACACTTTCAATATGCGGATGAGATAACGTCTCCCCTCTTTTCCCTACAAGAAAACAGCTCGTTGATTTACACTTCTTTGTCTTCCATACACTTTTTTTTTTCTACTAAATGTTCCGCAATAATTCTCGGTGATGAATACGTTTCTCGTTTCCCTTGACGCTTGTCACTCGAGAAGAAAAGCCGCTCTCACCGCCCAACGGAGTAGAAGGGTGGATTTATAATCCCAACAAGACGAGAGACGACGCAGAACTCGTGTTAAACTCGCGTTTTTTCGGTATTCGTTCTTTCTCGCGGTAACATTACCATGAAATGTTTCCCAGCTTTGAAGGAGGGGATTACGAGATCGCACGTGTCGTTCAGTACTATACTGGGCCACTCTCCAATGATTAGGAAATCTCGGATTACAATTCGACCATTTTCGAGTTATGCCTTTTCTTGTGTTCTCTCGCGTTTTATCCCTTGCGCGAAAGTGGACGAGTCGATTGATTTCTCAATATCTTTTGGACCTGATTACCGACCGTTGGGGTCTTTTCTCACTGTGATCTCTCAAACGTTAATTTTACATAAATCGAATGTTTCCACTTGATCAGTTCATTAATGAACAAACCAGGAGATCGGTGTGTCGAATAAAATTGACGTGATATGGTTCATGGCTGTTTTTAGATTTCCAGGTTTCCATGATTTTTCCTAGATCTATAGCTGTTTGTCCAGGCTTTGGGTTTTGGAAAACTGACTAAAATAACCAGTTTCCAGCCATTGTTCGGATTGTGCAATGTAACGATATCCGGTGCATCGTTGTTGTTTTTTGGTTCGATATATTTGGAAAGATGATTCTGATTTTTTGAGCCAGCGGGTTGTTCTCGTAATAAATAATTGCCCTATAGTGAAGAACCCCTAACCCTATGTATCCAACATCACCAGTCATTTAAAGACCCGTTAAATCCACGAGTTCAATGATTCGTTTGAAATAATCTGAAGAATCGTCCTGAAAGCAGGCCATGATAGTCAACGTTCCGTTCATATAATGTATACAAAGTGCCTTTTTCCCATGAACCTTATTTTCTATTCCTAACCTGCATCGAGTCCATCGATCGTCGATATCCGCATCCTCTTTCGTCAAGTATCCTTTTACTACTCGCTTGATCTTCACTTCTCTGCCTTCCTCTCTCCATCTCTCTGTTTCGCTCTTCCATATTTCCAGTTATGTTTGCTCTGCCTGTTTTCAACTCTCGTGATGCTTGTTTTTCCGCTCTCCTTTCTTTGGAATCGAAACATCGGTATTAGCACGTAGTTCTGGTTGAGCCTCTTCAGGAAGTCTCCGCTTACGTGGCGATTATCCACTGGGCGATTCCTATACCGAGTATTTACGATATGCGCGACCGGAATCCAGCGATTTCAATCGGTCTCGATCGATTTAAATCGATAGGTGCTCGCCTCTTTGTTCTTCTTCCTTTTCAACATTTGTTTTTGCTCGGCCTAGATCGGATTGCAGATGCTCTTCTCAATGTGAATACATGGATTACACCCAGCCTGTCGAAAAAGCTTAAAAGGGTCAAACAAATTCTTTACATTTTTGACGATTTTTATGAGAAAAACATATTTAAAAAAATGAAAAAGAAAAAAAATCAATAAAATACGTATATGGAGACGTATTAAAAAAGGAGTACTGAAAATCCAGTCCTTAAAAATGTCTGCCAAAAGTTTGTGGCTTCGTTGAATCGTTCGTCATTGCTTTCCTGTGCCAATTCATACATTTTCTAAACCTTCGTTTTTAATAATTGAAACCTTTTTAAAATGTCTTTTGATTGATCGAGTTCCGCGACTTTTTCGTGCAGTTTGAAAATCATACTATTGATTTTCGAAAACTTTTTCACATCCTCTTGACTCTTTTTAGTTTGGGCTTTTTTTGAAGGTTCAAAATCTGTTTTCTCATACATACGAGTGTCCATTGCAGTACAATTTCGAAACATGATCTCAGCGTATCACTTCGAGGTATGATATTTCACCCTTTAAAGCTTTCTCCTCCGAACAAAAAAAAAACTCTTCCGTTTCAATGATGTTCATCTTCCGATATAATCGCGCAAATAAGAGGACATTTGCGCATGACCGCATTCATGAATTACTCGATGAAAAATCCTTTTCGGGCTGATCGCCTCAAAGCCGGGATGAAACTGTACAACGAACTCCTTTCAAGGAGGGGTTGAATGAGAGATTGGATACCCAACGAATCTCAGTATTTACCATGAATCTCCGAACCCTCATGGATTCACGAGGCTGCCTCGTTTGAGTTCTGGGTTCGATTCTTATGTATGGCGTTGGGCTCGGTGGTACACCATAATGCTCGGCGATTCGCTGAGGTCGATTCTCTCTCCGATGTGCCACCACCCGAGACCCTTGTCTTGAGACCCTCCATCCCTCTCGCTCCTCTTTCTCCTCTTCCCTCGGCCTCTACGGTTCGTTTCTCGAGCAATCCTCCTCACGTTGGTGCTTCGCATCGTTCTCCCGTTCTCCTCCAAGAGAAACTCTCCCCCTCCACCGCCTCCCTCTCTCTTTCGTCCCTCCGTACCTCTTCTCGGCAAGGGCTATTATCACAAATTGGCGGATAGCGTTTTCAAGTCGTGATATCGTAAATCCCGTGAGTGGCTCTCGCTATCAGGTCAACATCTCAATACTTAGGGCCGATGGCCACCAGAGCTCGGCCATCCTTCTCGAAGCCCTCTCAGTGGCCTTCCCTCTTCTCTGTTCGGTTCCCTTCGCCTCGTCCCTCGCGTCGTCGCCGTCTAGCGCAAACCCTACAGCGGCCCCCTCGTTCGTGCAACCATATATACATATATACATACATGACGACTCCCGACGTTGTCGATACATACATATATATACAAATATCGCAACGTCGAAAGTGCACGCTTCTAGGCTCTCGCGGAATTCCGTCAGTGCTGATCTCCCCCTCACCAACCCCTCTCCGCTCGTTCCCTTTCGCCTCTCTCACGTTAAATCATACCCTTTGGTATGATTTAACGAGATGTGTATGACTCCTATACACGCTTGCGCATATATAAATTTATGTATAAACGTGCGTGTGTGCACACCGAGTCACCAACAGTCCAAATACAAGGCGAAATTATACGTGCATCCTTCTAAAGCACGGCTCATCCTCGCATTTGCCATACTTCATCTTTCCAGCGGTACACTAGCCACAGTCATTCTGGTAACGCAGAAACGATGTGCTTGGTTTTTACGTATGTGTACGTGGGCACGATACGAGCTGCCTGTTTCGTTTCGCTAAACCATCGGCTACGTTGACAACTTTTACGTACGCTTGAATTATGTGCGAGCTTATTACTAGTTCAGGATGAATCATCGAAGTAATGAGGGTAGTTGTGATTGGTGATATGTAAACAGGAGAATGTATGTACGTTATATATAGTTTAACCAGAAAGTTTACGAAGTGATTCACAAATGACGTGGGCGGCATTTTCTTTCAATTGCTCTGGAAATGTAAATAATCCGGATTCGACCAAAAAAGAATCGACCGGTCAAACGGAATAACTTTTGTTGCATTCCAACGTTGCGAAACTCCGTCATAACCGTTTCATCCGTCTAAATATGATTTCGAAGACTCTTTGTTTTACGCATTGGTCAATAAGGGGAGCCTTGCACACGGTCGTAGGTACGATTGCACAAACCGTTCTTGTAGTATATACTTACAAGAAGGTAATCGATTCACGTCGGTGGTTGTCAGTGATACATGTCGTGTGTAGGATAATGAAAGCTGCAGCATTATAGTGTACAGTATAAATGAGAGAAACAGAGAGGCAGATGTATAAGAGACCGACGCAAGGCTACGATTTGAAAGGTACTCGATTTTCGATTGGTTCGTACGCGTATATATTGTACTCATCGATACGGTACCCTCCCCGTGACCAATGTCGTTTCTAGTGTCTATTAGCCTACTACACGTCAGCACGTGGATACCTCATTCTTTCAATTTATTTTTTATCTCTGTCAATCCTATCCCTCCGTCTCTCAACGAGTGAATTTACTCTGGCGAATCTTGATATTACGCTGCTTGTACGTGATCGGTCAAATTATCCATCGAGCGCACACTTACAGACACATATATAAACACATTAGTTGTACATTCGTCGGTGATCCATTATGCGATCTTTCAGAAGTCCACGCGACTGGAACTATGGTGTAGTCGATCAGGCGTAAATATATAAGTGTAGTTAGCTTCGCGATGAATCCGTACAATTGAACATTGATTATTCATCGTCATGGATCCCGGATTTTCCAGCGATGAGCCGCTTGCATTCTTTTTTTTTTTCGTTTTTTTTTTCGATACGTTTTCTTCTCTCGTCTCTTCCGCCATTTTTGCTTGTTCTTTTATTTCTTTTTCTTTCTTATTGAATTCCGAGGAAACTGAATCTATGGAATTTATGTATTCCAATACATGGGATTACGCTCCTCGCGATCTCGTGTGAAACTACTCGGGTTGCGCCACGAGTTCCGTTGCAGCTCGGGCTTCAGTGTGGATAATCTTTGATTTAACGCGCCGTGGAAAAAGAAGGCAGGCTCTCATGTGCACCGTAGATGTACGCAGTACGTGCGTGGCGTGGCTGTGTAACGATCCTTGATTGTGCCTCGACGAAAGAGTGAGAGAGAGCGAGGGTGGGGGGAGAAAAGGGTAGCAAAAAATGAAAAGCCACACGAGCGGATCTCTTTTCACACCAGCGTAGTCAAGACGAGAGACGTGTCGTGCACACGGAACGTTTTGTGCAAAATTCGCGATCTCCTTGCGAATTCTTCAGTTCGCCAATTAAGGAGGTAGCATGCTCCGACGACTGGAAAATAAGGATTGTTTGATAAAATTAATTTTGAAGGAAATCAGACTTCCCGCGACAACCTGTTCACTGTTTTCGGCCAATGATTTCCAGTTCTACGAGTACCCACGTCGCCCGTGAGGACACAAAAAAATCTATGAAGTTTTCACTGAAACAAAGTGACATTTCCTGTCAAATCGAATCCAAAGAGCTGGTCCTTCTTCCCTATTTCATTTCATCCCCCGCAACCTAAATATGTACCGATTAAATTTCCTAATTTTCTAAATAAAATGAAAATTATCAGTCAAATATAAATTACAAATGACATAAAATAAAATAAAAAATATGAAAATTATTATTCGAATATAAATGATAATTTATATACGTATATATACGAATTATCATTTTCATTGAATTGTCATTTGAATATAAAATATAATTCGTATAAATTACAATTATAATTATTAAAACCCAATGATAACAATCAACAAAATTATAATTATGAATGACTATTGATTATTCATTATATGGCTAATAATATTAATATGATCCATTAACGCATCATATTGATCCAGTAACCGGAATTCTTTTGAATCTCGATGTCGCTCGAAATGCCAGCAACGAAAACATCTCTCGAACGAAAAAATAACGGAACCGTGATACCTAGAAACCAAAAAATTACAGAGTCTCGCGACATACGAATTATTGCGGTAGATACTCTTGATGGCGACGTGTGCTTACACGAGCCGAAAGAAAGGACTGCCTGAAGCGTGAAAAGCAGTGACCAAGAGTCATCTCATCTTCCGTGGAATGACCCGTATGAACGTGGGGTGCGTATATCTCTTCAGCGTGCGCGCACGCAAACTATTAGTTTCTTTTGGTGTGCTACAAATCCTCGCTATTGTTCCAGGATAGCAAAAAAAAAAACATAAACACGCGCGCACACACGTACACACTTACACGAAAAGATATCTGGAGTTAGAAAGGACATCTAAAGGCTGTATCAACGTAAAGTCCTCTATCGGGATATCCGTCCATTTCAAGGTCTCCGAAATCAAGTCCTCGCAAATCATTTTTCTCTACACGCACATATGGAGCAGGACACAGATGAGGACGAAGAATGAAAGAGCGAGAAAGAAAGCAGCGCAACCCACACGCGTTACGCCCACGATCCCAACATGGCGCGACTTCACTCCACTTGTACGTCATGGATGACATCTGAAAGGTCGCCTTCGCGTATTATATACACCCCGAATGTATGTGCGCGCGCGAGTCCGTTTTATTCTGGCTTGATTGCAAAAGAGGTTCGCCCGAGAGCGTCGTGTAGCAGAAGAGCGAAGAGTCCGCTTGATCGTTCCTCGTCGTTGTGTCCTCACAGGGTAGGAGGAGGAAAGAGGAAAAAAACGAACGAGGTGCTTTAAGGAACATGCTCACTGTTCGCGTCTCTTTCTCTCCGTCTCTCTCTCTTTCAACGAGCATCAGCGTTGCCCACAGCATCATGCTGCAATAACGGTATACGCACCCGGAAGAATCTTAACCCCCCCCCCCCTCCCCCCTTTATCCACCTCATTCTCTACGTACTCCTCACCATCTCTCTCTCACTCTCTCTCACTCTCTTGATTCCTCTTCCCTCCGAAAGTCTCGACATGTACCGTAGAATGTACAAAGGATTACCCAAATCTTTTATCAAGAGAAATGCCCCCTCGGGTATCATAAAAACGTATAACGAATCGCGACAGGGTGTACATATAAAGAATCGAGCTAATAAATAACAAATAATTGCTCCGACGAACAAGGATATCTAGATTTTGACACTCGTCCGGAATACCGACGCAATACACGTACGAAGCCTCAGGTATGTACAGGGTGGCGCGAAAAGTCCGAAGGGGAAATTCTGGTGTTCCGTGACCCACGTTCTCAACGATCTTTTTTAGATTTGATGAAGGAGGGATCTGGGGATGAAAGAGGGATCTTTCTTCGAGTTGGTAGCGTGGATTTCATTTTTATTTTTGTAGCGTTGTTGGGAGGTTTCAAAGGTGATTGCGGGTCGTCCATTCTGGTACGGGGTAGCCGTTGGTGTGGTTCTAACCGTACAAACTTTAAACTCATAACAACTTCCTATACTTGTATGAACAACCATCTGTCGCATGTGAAACTTCTCAATAGAAAACGCTAAAAGAACGAAGAACATTCACTTAACCTAATACCTCGCTGCATTTAAATAGAGGAAGTTTTATTTTTTAATTTTTTGTTGCCTGATCAGAGATTATATTTTGTAAATTTTTGTAGATTAGTGGGGTTTATAAAAATTGTTTGGACGATTTTTAGAACTATTTATCTGCCGAAGAAGGAGCGCTGATAACGATGCATTTTCCTTGCACTCCGTTATATATTTGTTTAAATTAGTACCTGTCTGACCATTTCAGACTAATATTTTCAATTTGCGTTGATAATTCAATAACTAATTTCCCAATTCCTTTTACCGCTTTAGCGATGCTAAATTCACCCAAACGATGTTTCGTTAGAAATTCATAATCCTAATTTGTATTAATGAGCAACCTCTTGGCTTGTGATAAAATTTAAGAAACCCAAACAGAAAGAGATGTTGATTTTTAACGATGAAAACTCGACCGGTGTAAAGTCTATTACACTCACGTTGCCGTAAGGCTGACAGTGCTTAGCCCCTGTTTAACATGATGTTTAATCAGAACACCATTTTTGAGAAACTGTGAAAAATCGATTTATAAATAAATAATAAAAAAAAAACGGGATTGTCGCGTGTCGTAGGGATGATTCGGATAAGCATTGATACCAGGTGTCTGGATTTTCCTTTCGAACCTCATTTTCCAGGGCACCCTGTATCCATATACATCTACCCAGGGATGTATATCTCGCTCGAGATCTTTACGCTGTTGTGGGTCGTGTGGAGAGCCCGGGTGCGACTTCGTTAAAGTTCCTGGGCCCATGGAGCGCGCTCTAAAGAGTGAGAGGGAATCAAGGAGGGAGAGAGAGAGATAGGAACTGAGAGAGAGTCCAAGATTAATGCCCCGTACAAAGAGACGTTAAATCAGACGTTGACGCGTCTGTGGTCTAGTGAGCATACCTACTACTACCAACTAATAATATCGCCTGGGTACTACCGCGTGTTGTACTATCCAACCGGTAGTTGAATGAGAGTGATATTTAGAGTGGAGGTCATTCCTTATGCCGGACGATTACAATAGCTCCGCTACACGCTCCGTTAAATGCGCTATACCATATACACGTGGACCTTTTCGCACACCGAGAATGTGGCTGCACTCGGAACACCCTTTTGCCCACCTCCATGTGCGAGTTTCGATCATTAAATCTCATGCACATCCGCGCGCAAATTGATCTACCTATCGAGCTCAAGCTGAGATAAAAAGACACTCCAAAGCCGTATCTATCACGTTGTATCTGCGGTGAGCCAATTTGACGCTTCAAAGACGACCGTTTGGGTCAATTTGTGCAGTTTGTAAATCACCACCTCGACGGGCCTCCGATCGGTGCTTGATAGATTCAGGATCGGTGATCCTACCACGTGGCGTAGGATATGCGCCAACACTGGGAGGGGTAACCGCTCGGAATAGTTTGTTCCGAGAAAACGTCGATTTTACCGTCTGCGATCGTGGAATCGAATGAGTTCTTTCGCCTTCCAGACTTACATCCATTCGAATTCCCTAAAAAGAGTCCGAAATGATCTCTTCAACTATAAATGACCTTCAATTTTTGACCATCGCGAAATCGAATTCCACAAATTCGCGAATTTGAAGTTTTGTATCTCTGGAATAACCAAAAATGTTTCTTTTTATTTCCAACAATTTTTAACCAATTTTGCTTCGCGAAAGTCCTGAAAACCTTTCTCTGGATTCTCAACGAACAATCCACGAAGAAACCTCCCAGTGTTTATTTCCAAATATGAGAAATAAGAAATTTCAAAACTGTTCGTTTCCTCAAAAATTCCAAACTTCAAATCCAGCGAATTCGTATCATCAGCCAACCGCGAACTCGCGGCAAGTGCAAACAAAAAAGACGAAACCTGAAAACCGATCTTTGACAGTCGTCAAATAAATTGCTCGATTCAAGTGTCGAGCCATCCGCTTCCTTTTGCGTCAGTGTATCATTCCTCTCGCAGCGGTGCGGATGTCGGATAAATCGACGCTAAAGTACGCGAAGAGTTTTACACAACCGATGAATATCCGTGTACGTATATAGGCGGTAGTCGCTCGATACATCGCGTATCTACATACACGTACAATGGGAATAGTCTGGGAAATCAATTGTTCCGTCGAGGTGATACGTAATAAAGTTCTGTCGTGCGAATCTATCGCCGTGTGCCTATCGTTTTAATATACAGGTTCTCCCCCCCCCCCCCCCCCCCAACGCTTCCAACTCTCTCTATAAATAAATAAATATATATATACGCATAAGGCTTCCCCCTCCCCGCCCACTTCTCCATCCGTCTGCGACGATGTCGTAAATGTTGGAATCGTGGTTGCGGTGGACATTATTCGGAGGGTGGAGGTTCTCGGACGACAACCGCCGCGTGTTCACGATACTTTCATATACGCCAGAGGGGCCTTAATAACAGCGGAGTACGGAATGGTATACGTGGAATCGTAAATAGTGCAAATAGAAATCCGTTACAGTGCATATAAGCTATCGGGAATCACGATATTCCTTTCTCTCTCTCTCTCTCTCTCTCTCTCCCTTGATCTCGAAGAGAGAACAAGCTGCATATCGGAGGCTGTGCACCAGCAACAGCAGCCACGGATCAGCATCCCTCTCTGTTTCTCTCTCTCTTTCTCTGTCTGTCTTCCTCTCTCTGCTGGCATTCAGTACGGATGGCGGGACGGCATTCTTCCAGTCGCTTAGCCACCGCGTGCCAACGACTTGGTCGTCTTTGCCACCACCGACCAACGGACGGACGTATAATGGCGTACAACGGCTCACCGTAGGGCCTGTAAGAGAGACCGAACGAGCCGACAAAATTGAACCGAGAAATTTCATAATCATTCTTCGAGTTAACGCGGACCCTTCTTTTCTCTCTCTCTCTCTTTCTTTCTCCCTCCCTCTCTCTGTACGTATCTGTGTTTGTGCGTGAGTCCCTCTCTGTCGTGGCTCGCTTTCTTTTGCACATTTTTCTTTCTTTCCCTTTCTCTTCATTTAATAAGACTCGGGACAATTTTTGTTTTCTCCTCGTTATGCCAACGATGAAAATGGATAGGGAGAGTAAAAAGCTGAGATTACCTGCGCGATTTTATCGCCCGGATAATTATTTTAATTTATTTGTATGTGGGCTTAAATTTTCATTTAGGCTTGTGTGAAAAGGTGTTTAGCTAAATTCGTGAGGACTTTGAAAAAAATATATATTTTTTTTCCTGCAAATCAATAATTTTGACGGAAACTTCATACGTGCTGCTTCACTTAAAGTGTTATACTAGATTGTTTTTATATTTTTCGAGGACAACTGCTAACTTTATCAATATTAACTAATGAAAATAATGTTTAAAAAAACGTCGGTCAAGTCCAAACTAATATTAACCTGATTAAGTGTACCAAATTTTGAGCCATCCATTCGTTAGATATCGATAAACCGTATGAATTCCCGTTTTTAAAAATATAGTTTCGAAAAAAAAAAAAAAAAACGTGTTGATTGTTTGACAAGCAGGTTTATAGTCACAACGGTAAGTTTTCCTTTAATCTGCGATTCTTGCACCGGAGGATGGATTTATCTCTAATTTTAGGTACTTGTAACGACGAACGATTTTTTTTCAATGTTCACAATAGACTTTACTTTTCAAACCGGTTCGTTTTGTTTTACCCGCGCATAACGGTAAAACGTCGATTTGCACGAGTAACGCGCACGAGAGTTATTCAATTATTTTTTACTACGTAATTACACTCGACGGTAAATAATGCATTTATTCACAATTAACCGAACACTTCGGACGCGTGTACTTTTCGCTGAGAATTGATGTCTTTTTTTCGTTCGTGTGTTCACGCGCGACGATAAGAAACCGGTTTTTAATAGCCGATAAGCAACGATGTGGGGCACCGCAGCCTCAAACCCAAACGCCTGCCGGCTCTCCGTTTCGTTAGATCGTCAATCATTGCCAGTTGGAAACAATAAAAAGTCAAAATAAGCGATAGTTGAGTGGATAATCGAGTCGCGAGTACTTTTGTCACATCTCGTATCGATATCGAAACATCGGCGGTTTACGGCGCTGCTGAAGTGGCTGTCGAAATTGAATCGATGAAAAAAGGGAATGCGTCAAAAACCACGCTGCGAGAACCCTCAGGGTGCATCTTCGCGAGCCACTGAAGCTCTATTATACTCAACTCCCCATTGTAGAAAACACTTCTAGAATGTACACTTGATTAATCGATTCATTGTTCGATCGCTGCGGGGAGTCTCGACGCAGGTTACGTTCCAAGTCATGCACAGATACGTAGTGGTATAGACACGAATATACACGAAGGAAAACACTTTGGTGCTGTTGTATTTATGCAACGTTGAATATCAGACAATCCGACGGTTTCGAAGACTACCCTTGATCTTATTTAAACTCCGCCTGTGGATTTTGGAGCCTGGAAAGTCCTTGAAATTATGTGTGCGTTAAAATGCTCATATTTGCCCGATAAGCCAGTAGACGAAACGGTCTTCGACGTCAAACGTCTCATGAATCATGACTTGAAGTTTGCATTGTTGGACCGCAACGATGCGGATGTTTATTTTTCTTCTTTTTTATCATCATGCAAAGCTTTTTTTTTTGAACATTGCAATTGTAGATCTCTAATGAGAATACGTAATCAACGTCTGAGCAACTGCAACAGCTAAGGTCGGGAAAAAATATTCGCGCAATCAAAAAGAACAATGTGGTCTAGAGAAAAATCGTTGTAATCAAGGAAAGTATTTTTTAAATAAAAATTGTTCAAATTGAAGTTAATAAAAAAAGAAGATTTGATCCTGAATAATGGGAAAGGAATTTATGAAATTGGACTCCATAAAAAATTGAAATATTAATTAATTCGAAAAGAAATACAAAACGAAGAGTTTACTAAATAAATGAAATGTTCAATTGGATAATTAGTAAAATTATAGTACAAAAAAATATAAAGACTTTTAATATAATCATTGCAGAAAATTAAAAAAAAAAATTTTCGTACAAATGTAACGGCACGAAAATTTAGTTCGCATATCTCGGATTCGCGTGAATTGTGACCAATGGTATCTGGTCGTTGCACGCGGATTCGGTAATTCGGGGACGATGTGGGAAGTGTGGTATTTTGGAAATGAATAATGCGTCATTTAAAAACATAGAAACAGAGAATTTTATTCGTCAGTCATGATTTATATTTTCAATTGCCATTGCGGACGGAGGGTATCCGCGTATCGCGGCTTCAGCGTTCTCGACGTGAATTACAGGATAATACGCAGATTATTTTTAACCGGAGCGAGGCAGAAATAACGAATTCACCGTTATTGGAATGGGTCGCGTAGCTTGAACATTTTTTATTGTTTCGAAAATATCGGGCTCCCGCCCCATGCGTGAATTCTCCAGTCATTGATAGCGAAATAAATAAAAACGTAGTACGCTACTTTACAATGGTTAATTTTCACTTTTTCGCCATTTATCATGGCCCCAAATTTATCGGTAAGTCCCTCTCTCTCTCTTGATCGGTTTGAGCGTCCACGCTCTTGGCAAGAAAAAGGACACCGAGATTTCGAAACTAATTTTTTTTATTTTCGCTGTTCGATTGGACAAAAAAAACGTGCGATAACATAAAAATATTAGGAAGTGATATCACTACGAGCACGCGCGCTCGCCTCAAGCTACATACACGCAAATGTCATATGAAATTCGTTTTGTTTTTTTTTAATTGTTTTTTTTTATTTACCAAAACAATTATAAGTACGTTTTCGCAACGCGTTCACGATCTTCGATAATTTGTTTCTTCCCCCATTTCTCGCGATAACCAAATGACTTTTCATTACTTTTCACATCATCTCCTTGACACGGGTTTCGAAATATTCGCCACGTGTACGCGAAGTGTTCAATGACGTTTGCGGTATATATTTTACCGTGCATATGTTTAAACACGGTCGTATATCGTTACATACCCTCGCTTTCTCTCCCTCTCACACACGCAGACACTCACACACACTTACTCGCCGGCAATGCGATCCCCGATATGTCACTAAACGTGTGAACGATTCGCGAGTGACATTCACGAAACAATGGGCCATTTGAGCGATATATATTCCCGATAGTGACGCCTATCGGTCTCATATGGTGTGGAATAACAAAAGTTTAACTCTTTTTGTTTTTCTCTCACGAATATTTACATTCATTTAGTCTATCTATTGAACTAACCACTCGAATTTACAATGAATTAAACAATTATATATATATATATATATATATAGTTTTTACTTATTGGCACATTCGTTCTCGAAGCCTGAATGAAAATGCACCTCAAGATGGACGCTCCTCACGATCTCCTCGAACCTTCCCCTCGTCATTTGTATTTACAGACTTTAGAGTGCAACACACAATTCACTTTTTTTTCTAATGGTTTTTCATCGCACTTCACCTTATCCCGGTATCAGCGCACCTTTCTCCAACTATATACACTCGACTTAAACGTATTGCACCTTGCGCACACTGCGTTGACGCAGACGCACTCACACACTCGGCAGAGTCCTTTGAACATTGTGCCAGTTGGCTCGAGGGGCAAAAAATCTCTGTTTAAATTGTTCCTTATCGTGAATTGTTTTTCGTTTATATGTGAACGGCCACTGTGCGCGAGCTGGTGGACGTTTGATTGTTGTGTTGCCGTCGGACTGGCGGAGGTTGTCTTCTCTGTTGGCTCGTTCGCTGATTGTTGGGTACATCGGGTAGGGCGAATCGTAGCTTTTCCCAAAACAGCTTGTCACCCCATTGCAGATACGTGTTGGTCTTGAGGTAAAGTCTTATGTCGGGATCGAGATCCCTCTGAGGCACGTCACCGACGAGCACCAGAATTAATCGCCTCCTCCGATCGCGGAGTACCTGATGATGCGCCGATTTAAAGTCAAAACGGCACCATTCGGACTTTATGAAGTTCTCCGAGAGTACGATTATGGTGCGTTTGGATGATTCGACGGCCTGCACTATCGTGTCGGCGATGAAACTACCAACGGGAAAGTCACGATAATGCAGGCACAATTTGTACGAAGGATTGCCCATTTCGAGGACCGGTGCGAGTTCTTCGGCAACAAAGGCTTCGTCCTTGGAACTGTAACTGACGAAAGCGTCGAACAGTTTGTCCCGATCGTCGCGATCGGCATCACCGTTTCTGTAGAATATACGAACACCGAAACGAGAATGAAACCAAACGCGAAATTCTTGTCTGAATATGAAGGCGAGCATGCAGAGTAGAACGACAACGAGAAACGCGGCCAGTGTGGCGACCAGTAACGGTAGATAGTCCTGCAAGGCTTGACGCTCGATTATAGTTTTCGTTAGATTGCCTTGAATCCCGTTGTCTATACTGGCCAAACCCGTGCAACCGGCCGCCGAATTATTGTTACCGTTATTCCCGTCAACCGTCACTGAAAAACCAAACTCGTCGTCACGATAAACCTCGTCACCGAAGGCCTCGAATTCCGTCACGTTGAGAACGCAACGTATCTGAGAAACATCACTGACACGACTGACGGAAGCGCGTATCCACTCGCGATAAACTTGAAGATAATCGCACTCGCAGGACCAGGGATTGCGCGCGAGGCTAACCTCAATTGCGGTTGGCAACGACCAAACGGCCAGTGTCGTCAAGCGATTGCCTTGAAGGCGAAGAATTCGTAGCGAGCGCAACGGCCGGAACGTGCCGTTAGCCACACTTGCGATCTGGTTGTCTTGAAGATAGAGGGTCTTGAGATTATCCAAGCCCTCGAACTCGTGACCCCGCAATTCCCGAATTCTGTTATCCTGGAGATGGAGGCCTTCGAGATCGCGAAGGCCGTTGAAGGAACGATTCTGAACAATCTCGATGTTGGAACCGTTAAGGAACAGTACTTTGAGCTTCTTTCGACCTATGAACGCGTGACTGGCGACGATTCTCAAATCGTTACCGTCCAGGTACAACCTAGTCGCGTCCATCGGTATCTGTTCCGGTAGCTTGTTGACGTGACCGCCTGCCGAGCAATCTACCACGTTTGCCGACCATGATTGGTCGTGATAGCACGTGCAATTGGTGGGACAGGTCATCTCGCAGTCGCAAGCGTCAAAGTCGCAACAGTGACACAGTGCGAAACAGTGAGCCTCGTATTTGCAGAGGAACTGGGAGTGGGATGCCTCGACGAGGGGCACGTACATCTGTTCCCTGTCGTAGAGGAGTTGGCAATAGATGCTCTCAAGATCCATCACTCTCGGTTGTATGCGCGACTGGCTCTGTTTGTTGACGCGCTGCAGCCACTCCATAGTACAGTCGCAGAGGTACTGGTTGTCGCCGATGTAAAACTCAGGTAGACGCTTCTCCGCGGGCACTGCGCTTATACGTAAAGCATAAGGCTCAAGATTTCTTATTCGATTGCCCTTCAAGTCGACACGGGTCAAATTAGGCTTCTTGAAGAAAGCGTAACTTTGCACTTTGGATATGAGATTGTCGTTCAGGGCGAGGAGCTCGACGCTCATCGGTATAGCGTTACCCGTTATCTCTGTCAATTTATTTTCACTCGCGTCGAAGTAACTCAACTGCAACTTGGTCTCGATTTCGAAGTAATTGCCCAACTCGCTGATCTCGTTCGAATGAATATCCAGCCACTGTAATCCAGTAGGTATCATCGCGTAGTCGAACCACTTGAGTCTGTTGTCACTAACGTTGAGCCACACGAGATTCGGTAGATTGGTAAAGAGGCCCGCAATGTCGGTCAATTGATTGCCGTCCAATCTAATAGCCTGGAGATTTACGTTTTCGTCGAAGGCACCTGGCTCGATGTACTGTATACGATTTCGGGAAAGATTAAGTATCTTAAGCTCCTTGATCTTCTCGAAGATGCCTTTGGTGAGATTGCCGATGTGATTTTCGGTTAGACGTAGGCCGTACAGTTGGGACACGTGATCGAAGGTGCCGCTCGGTATCTCCGATATGAGATTTTCGCCAAGATCGAGGGTCCGGAGGAGAGGTGTGGCTTTGAGAGCATCCGGGACAGTGGCTAGACGATTACCGTTAAGATGCAAGTCCTGGAGAGACGAGGCGTTTCGTAACGAGCTGGGATGAAGCCCGTTGAGCCTGTTATTATCAAGAGATAGTAGACTGAGCACGTACAAGCCACTGAGAGTGGTGGCGTCGATAACGCTCAGCTGATTATCACTCAGTACAAGAGTGTGCAAATTATACAGCGCCGAAAATGTATTTTCGGGGAGGCTCTCGATAAGATTCTCCTGAAGTCGAAGTATCTGGAGGCTGTAGAGATCTCGAAAGACTGCGGGTTCTAGGCGTCCAATGCGATTGCTCGAGAGGTCGAGTACAACGAGACGCATGAGGCCGGTGAAGGTGGCTGCGTTGACCCACTCCGCTGTCAGCTCGTTCATCGATAGATCGAGAACGAGCAGCTGTTTGAGCTCGTTGAAGAGGCCCGGTGGCAGCACGTTGAGGGTGTTGTTTCGCAAATGAACCTCCTGAATGTCCCTAGCATCATTGAAGAGTTCCGGTGGCAAGCTGGTCAGTCGATTGTCGCTCAAACGCAGTACAGCCAAGGTGGCTAAGCCCTCGAACGCTCGATCGGCCATGAAAGCGATAGCGTTGCTTCTCAAATCGAGGCTCCGCAATCTCGCAAGGCCAGAGAACGCCGCTGATGGTAGACTCTCGATGCTGTTGTTACTGAGGTCCAATTCTCTCAGGCTCGACACGCATCTCGCGTCGGCATTGAAATGGAAACTGGCTACTTCCCGCAGGCGGTTCCTCGTTAAATTGAGCATCTCGAGATTATGAAGAGAGCAGAGGGAGCCCTCGGGCAGGCTCCACATGTTATTCTCGCCGAGATCGAGTCTCTCAAGTTGACTGAGCTCCTCAGTGAACGCCCGTGCCGAAACGTCGAGCGCCATTGCCGACCAATCCGTGTTGTGAGTTCTCACCGTAAGATTGCGCAACTCCTTGAGCCCCTTGAACGCATCGTCCGATAGATTTCCAATTTTGCAGTACTCTATTACGAGCTCACGAAGCTCGACGAGCGGTCGGAAGCTTCCGCCGTTCAAAGAGCTCTGATAGAACAACGCGTCGCTACACTCGAGCCTCAGTCTAACCGTATGCTGTGGCTGTATAACGCTGAAATTCGTGTTCTCCAATTCGCTGTTTATAGTCCTCAAACGACAGACGAGGGACACATCGTCCTCGGTGTCGCCGGTCGCTACCCATTTGCACTCGTCGGGGGCTTTGTACCTCAGTGCTTTGCTCAGTGACGCACCGAGAACACCGAATATCGTGCCTAGCAGTATAGCGAAGAAGGCAGGCCTGCCCTGCATCTTTGCGACTCTCTTGATGGTACACCCTCTAACAACGGGAGGGTAGACGGGGTGGTGTTCACGAGAGAGTACGTAGTTGCCAGGTGAAACCGGCTCAGGGCCACATCTTAATCATCGCTATCTCACATCGCTCATCACTCTTCGCTGGTCGTTTTCACTCGCGTCTCGCGATTCCACTGAAGCACACACTCCTTTAGCTTATATCCACAATGAAGATAATCCCATGGTCAGCAGTTACTCCGATACAGCCTCCCCTGAATCTTGGTTTTCCTTAACTCGTACAGAGCTCTTTGGAAGTACTGAGGATGAAAAATGAAAAAAAAACCAGTGGGCAACACAGTGTACGCGATGAGGATACGCGAGCCCAACTCAGCACGTAGAAACGGACGTTGTGGCAAGAGCCACGGATCTCCGAGGACTGGTCGCCAATGGGTTGTTGAAGCAGAGCTGGGCCCGCTACCAGCCGATCTCGTCTCCCCTTCACTTCCTTCGTGGCAGCTCTCTTTCTCTCTCTCTTCTCTTTTCTCTCTTGTCTCAGCGTCCTGGCTTCTTTCCTTCCCCCACCAGATCATCAGGCCCCTACCTGGCATCGCCGTCTCGGCGAGCCTATAAAAACAAGACAGGTACACTCTGCGGGCCCTTACAGTGGCTCTTCTCCTTTAGCTGCTCCTCCACCGCTTGTTTCCTCTCACTCTTTCTCTCCTCCAGCGCCTCTGAGGCTCTCTCTCTCTCTCCCTCTTTTTCTCTCTTGCTCTTCCAGGCTCTTTGCTCCTCCACCGGCATATCCCATCGCATCACATGGCGTGGTATCGCAGTTCCTTCGCTCCGCTCTGAACAGACTGCTGCCGCTTCATCCGCCTCGAATCTTATACTCTCCTTGTTGAGAAAATAGTCTCCTTTTCGTTCTCTCTTTTACCATTTCTCTCTCTCTCTCTCTCGTTTTCGTCCTTTACGATCTCTTGTCATTCGCGGGATTCTCGAAGTATACCGCCGGAATGTTTTTCCTGAGAGAACACCTTCGCCGCTTAAAAGCAAGCCAACCTCACGTTTACCCCATTGTCGTGTGAATCCCGTGAATTTGATGACGATACAAAGAGTTCGGCTGAAAGGATCAATCGTCTCGTTTCGTTAAGAGCTACCATCTCCGCCCACGGATACGTGATAGGCCACCATGATGACAACCAAAACAATCTCGTAGAAACGCTCGTGTCGGTGGCCACTAGGGGGACCAGATTCGAATTATTTCTTGAAACGAGATTCGTCTATTCGACAATAGGCTTAAGCGCTCCACAATGGAGACGTAGAGTGCTCGACGAGCGTTAACGGGATCACCTTTTTAACGCCTCGCAGCTATTCCTGACACATACCTACAGATGGGGCCATCCAACTCTCCACGCCTGTCGGGGTGGGACACCACTCTTCCTTCTCAATTTGGAAAAAATTACGTCCTGATTGCCAGTGGAAAGAATGGCTTCATATGTTTTTCACCCAAACATCGGTAGCTCTTATCTGTATCCATCGTACCAGGAATGTATTCTTTCCTGTTGTCATCTATGTCGAAACGGTGATCAATGTGATCAATGATTGTCTAAAACAATGTTAGTTAATAGTGCTGCGGCAAAGCTTTCTGGTAGAGTATGAGATAAACGTTTCGTGTAGATTATGAAGCTGTGGGAAACTATAAGTCTGTATGAGGTTACCTAGATATTTCTGATTAATGATTCACGTCCGTTAAACAGGTTTGCAACTAAATAAATATTAATAAAACCAATTTCACCTCACATAATTTTCTTTCTCATAAAAAAACCTATTACATTCATTCAAACCTATTAGTCTTTGTTCATTGCTGAATGGAGTGATTGTGCCTACAAGGAACGAGGGGATATCTGGTCCAGTCGTCAGCTGGGGGCTAGAAAAAAATGATACACGAGTACTAGTGGTCATCTCATACGTTTAGCAGGAACGTAAAGGTGGATAAGAGTTGAGTCAATCGTCACGCTCATCATAAACGGAGATTCTCATTGCACAGTACTTCTATCGGCAATGCTCAACGTGTTTTACGCCGTGGGGAATGCAGCTCCAGTAGGGTGTCGAACACCCTCTTCTCATGCCGCGAGGTTGCTCGCACTCCGTTGAGTGGTAACGACCGCGGGATATGAGGGTTATCAATGACTTATCATCAGCCAGTTATTTACGAGGCCAAGTTGTGGAGTGCTGCTGGAGAGTCAAGAGAAAGCCTGATTCTCCGGTTGAATCTGGTTCCGCTGGTGGCGCTGCAATATTTCCAGTTCAGCCAAGGAGTTTGGAGTACGAGAGGGAATTCGGACTAGCATATTTCCCTCGAGTGAATCCAATAAGCATTCGCACTTGGGGTGTGAAACGATCAAGCGGATTGCATTAGGTTGGTGAGTGCGAGTGAGCCTGGGGGTTTCTACCTACGGGGAATGTGGGTAGTTAAGTGGTCCCCCATGGTGTAGGGCTACCCCCTGTCAGGACTGGTCTCCTGAACGGCGAACCCTTGCCGCGTCCGCGCACTTCTCTCATTTTGAGTTTAGAGGGAGAGAGACAGAGAGGTACAGAGAATGAGAGGCGTTTAGGCAGGAGCCGATATGCTAAAATAGGTCAGACCGCGCTGCGTTTTGCCCACGTAGGGTTGAGTTGAAAACACCACGAAAGATTTTCATCCCTCGCACCTCTTGGTCCTTCGCTCTTACATAAAGTCTCGGTTCATCGGCTAATTATGCGCCCCAAAGTGTTTTGCCGCTTCGCTATTGATTGTTATTATAATAACGTTTCCGAGAGGCCTGCGGGGCTTCGACTCACCTAATATTTCAACCCCCCTTTTATATCCGCTCTCAACCACCTTTGGCCCAACGAAGAAACTCCACTCCCTCCTCCCCTGTTCACAATTTCAAACGTGGTAAGTGAGAGGGAGAGGGAGAGAGTCAGAGAGTCTCGTAAAAAATTGCCACGACTGCATGCTGGTCGCGGCACTGCCTGTTCATAAAGACTCTTCCCCGCGCGTTATTCCGTCTCTTCTTCATATCATTCTTTTTCCTCTTTCATTCTCGTTCTCTTCTTTTTTGTCTCTCCGGACGAAACGAATTCTCTCTCTCTCTCCTCTCTCTCTGCACGCTCCACCTTGGAGGGAATATTAAGATTCGTCGACGTTTTCTCTCACCTGCTAGGGACATTTATTTCATGACTTCTTGTCACACGTCCGGGGCTCACATTAGTTTCATATATTTTCTCCCCGTACGCCCAAGCTACCTGGCTGAATAAATTATACAGAAGAGGCAGAGCGCAAGTGTAATCTGTACGCGCTACTACTCCATGCCACCCTATCCTTGCGATCGTCCTTAGGCGCTCGAGAAGGATCTTGCTCAGGTATTCCCTGCACGAACGAGGTTACTTCGGAATTAGCCGATTCTTCGGTACGATGAAGTCCAAGCACACAGTATTACACTCACATATCAAGTACGCTCGTCAGAAGTTTACATAAGAATCGTTTGAAAAAACTGGCTTTTCGGTATGTGATCCGAAATTATAGTTTCCTTCATTGGAGGAGCTAGAATTTGGCGCCAATTGATGAAAGACTTCGAAGAGAGTAGTGTCTAGAAGTTTCAATTTCGAAAAACGCTATCGGTAACCAAATCTTTGGACTGGAAATCCGAGAATTTCTAATTCCAAGATCCCAAGGCGACGGAATTCTCCAATTGGATCATATCAAAGTCTACATTCTCCTAAAGTGATATAAAGTGCAATGAGAACGAGAATTTTATATTTTCTCAGGATGCATCCATTTATTCTCGTTCAGCAAGTATACCTTCCAGATTTCAATTTCTCGAGAGCATTAATGCTCGCTCGCCTATCCATCGCCACATCGGTCTAATATTGGGTAGGTTGAACTTTCCCGTAACAATGGGAGTGCCTGCAAATGGTTAGACGTTAGTACATCCGGCAAATGGAGGCAAGTTGAAAGAGATGGATCTTAATGAGACCACAGCCAAAGAAGTATCGCAGGTTCGCTAATAATCATTCAACATTTAATCAGTACGTTACTCAGCCGATGCTGGTGAACCGGCAGACCCGACGCGGCCACGTGGTATGTGTGAGTGCTCGCAAGAGCAGCGTTGCAACTTTTCTGAGGAAAATAATGAAGGATCGGTGGATAAAAAGGCATCGCATGCCGGGACTGCTTTCTCACCACCCATGTGTACGTTCCTCTCTTTTCGCGATCAGCGACGTTCTCTCCGCGCTACGAGAGCTACGAAGAGGTGCCCTCGTGTTTCTCGGGATAAGGGCCTGCTCCCCCTCCTCTGTCCCTCGGGTATATGAACCGTTGATTATACCATACCAAGTCATAATTACATACGGTCGTGGGTACGTACACGCACTCGACTGCTGCCGTACCCGCTTCTAGTGGGAAAGAGAGCCAACGCTTCGCTTTGCTTTACGTGTATCCACTATGTTACCATACACCGCATTACACGTTGTACCGCCGCTCATTTTCGTCATTGCCAAGACCAAAAGGAAAACGTTGAAAATAAAACCGCCGCCGTGTTTAATGGGAATATTATCCGCTCTTCTACGACTTGGATAATCAACTGGTGACTTTTCCTCTTGTAAAGTTATCACAAACGCGGTTCTTCGTCATCCTGCGGAAAGTACTTGCGATGCTTGACGCTTGATTTGCGGTCGCTCGTCACGAATCCCGCGTTCGCATTCCGGTAGCTTCGACTACGCGACTTCGAATATAAGACGTCTAAAAGTTATCGCTCTACGCATTGTACCACCGGTATTCATATGACTAGTATCCATGTTCCTCCAGCCTAGTTACTGGAGTCTGAGTTCTAACTCTGTATTGTTATTCAGCCGTAAAATCGAGAAATAAGTGGCTCCGTTGTTCGCGTGAGCTGATAAACCTGGTACACTGGCTGGCGGATCTGTAGGGATCTGCTTGACGGATGAGATACCTAACCTCAATTCATCAAGGTTAGCTGGATTAGAGCTACTCCGGGCCTCGTAGATGCAACATTGAAAGAAAGTGACGAAGTAAGAGGATTTAAAACTGTTTGGACATTTATTCGTTTGTACATTGACAGTTATGTGACTATTTTTATAGAGTATTGTTGATAATTAAAGCAGTTCTAATCAATCTCATGGAGGACCTTCGACCGGGAGCGGCGACTGATTTGAAACAAGATGACCCGTAGTTTACTCAATAGAAATAATATAACCAAAAATTAAATCGAAGAAAAAAAAATTTTTTTTGGACTTCCCCCGGCGACTTTTCCGGGATCTCAAAAATCACGATATTTCAAAAGGTTGTAGGGTGGGCATTTTATTTGCTATTGAGGTTCATTTGGAGGGTTTTGAAAAGGTTTTTGACTGACTTAAATAATGCCGTTGGATTCGTATCGATATCTTTTATAGTTTTCCCGGAAAGTCCACTTGAAAAATCGCAAAAAAAGAG